>VUQH01008390.1:48347-70903 GCA_015106775.1 Etroplus canarensis
TGAAGAAAAAAAAAAAACCAAAAGAAAGAAAAAAAAAAAAAGTATAATGGTCTACTCTGAGTGAGGATGCTGGGAACTATAATTATAGCCTGGTAAAATTCAGACACTCCTCTTATTGAATCCTTATGTTTTAGTTAATATGATTAGATTATGGACACCAGATCACTCGTGTTTACCAGCAGTTGAATTTCACCGCTTGTCCTTCAAGTGATGCTGCTCGACGAGGTAGCGTGTCACGCCATGCCATGGCTCCAGTAATTAAAACATTTAAAGCAGAGGCAGCCCCCCATGCTCTGAGGGTGTGATACGGGGGTCACGCGCCTGTAGATTCTAATTTGCGCACCATTTGTATTCATGACAGGCACGTGCTAAATATTTAACAGCAGCCTGGCAGGAGTTTTGTATTGTTAGGCTTTCCAGGTCAAATAATTTGATTTCAAGGCAGATTACATTAAGCGTCAATGTCCAAGCCACCACTCTCACTTGCCTCTCATTTCCTGTCTTTTATTACAGCCGAGATAGGCCAGAACTGAAGGGATATGGCTTTGGATTACACAAGAGCTTGTTATCCATGGATTAGTTATTATTTTCAATTAGAAAAGGGATCACATCATTTGTTATAGACACCCATACCAGTATTGCATGTGAACACTTGTATGCAGAGCTGAAATTTTAGCTGACTTCCAAATTGTTTGGTACAGTATGTAATCATACCAAAAAAAGAGAGGTATTATTTGAGACAAATTACAGTAAAGGCATATTCACCTTTAATGATTCAGTTATACTGATTGTTCTTGACTGCGGTATCTCTCAGTTAAGGAGGGTGTTTATTCTCATTCTCTCTTCTTTCTATATGTAGAACAAGTAAGGCAGGAAACCAAATCCAGACATTTTCTGTTTCAGCTAAGGCCCTGTGGTGATTGACAACAGAGCTAGTTAAATGGTGATGAGGCGTTAATGGATGCTGGGTCGGGGGGGGGGGGGGGGGGGGGGGGGGGGGGGGGGGGGGTTGAATATTTAATGGTCACATAATTCCTGAACACAGACACACTCACAGACAGGTACACACCCAACCCGTGACCTGTCCTACACACGCCGTAATTAGGGAAACAGTTCTTTCGTTTAACTGCCAAAAGAGCAAACGGTAGGTATATATTCCCCTAATGATATGGGTTAAAAAGCTATTATACGTCTCATTAAAATATATGATCTTCCAATCTGGTGGTGGTTTGAGGTAATGGGGAGAGAGCAGGTTTGGGTCTAAAATACCATCTGCAAGATACAGGCTTGTGTCCAATCCACATCTACATAATTACGAGTGTTGAAGAATGGCTGCACAAAGAAAATATGTTTCTGTCAGTGCCTCATAAAGGACATGAACAGTCCACATTTCACAAGACAATAATGCTTAGAGTGTGTGTTTTTTGAGGTCATTTCAAGTAGCCTGTCAGTCCAAGGGAATGGACTGGGGTCATCAAGAATTTAACACCAATTTCAATAGGAGTTTGTTAATATGTTACCCCCTTTTTATAAAGCAAAAGAGAGAACTAACATAAAATAATCCTCATGAGGCTAGAATGATGACATATTACTGCATGGAGACTTTTTTAAAATATGTTTTAAGCATGAATTTAAACTTTTCCATACCCAGATTAGAATATATATAGCGATTGTGCCTGAAACTGAACAGTTTATGCTGTTTACCAAAAGCACTTTAAACATAATCTTAAAAAAAAAACTATTAAATACACTGACTGGCTGAAAATTCTTTAATGCTATCTTAATAATCATATATCATTTTATGTTCATGGGTACCTGTGACACTGATAGTTTTTTCACATATATTATCATCAACTGACTATCTTTTGGCTTTAGATTATTTAGCAGTGGTGGGTAAATAATTTGAAAACGCAAATCACAATACATACCTCAGAATATGAAGAGCATAGTTCACAGCTTTGCACTCCTATACATTTTATTTTATTTCATTTGTGCTAGTGAACATTACTGTAACAACTACCTGGTTAAACTATTGGTTAGATATCATAAGAGTGTGAACAGTAGAAGGAATGGTTGACTAAGTTTGGAAAAGATTCATAATGGGTGCCATTTACCATACGTTATATGGACAAAAGTATTAGGCCAAACCTCTTAATCACTGAATTCAGGCTTTTCCTTCAGTCTCATTGCCACAGGTGTATAAAATCAAGCACCTAGCCATGCAGCCTGCTTTCACAAACATTTGTGAAAGAATGGCTCATTCTAAAGAGCTCTCTAAATTTGAGTGTAGTACTGTAATGGGATGCCACTGTTGCAACAAGTCAGTTCCTTCACTCCTAGATAACCCACAATCAACTGTAAAGTGTATTATTGCAAAGTGGAGGTATTTAGGGACCACAGCAACTCAGCCATGAAGTGACAGGCCACGTAAAGTTACAGAGTGGGGTCGCCAAGTGCTGAGTTGCATAGTGTGTAAAAGGCGGTAATACTCTGCTTACTCAATATAACTACAGAGTTCCAAACCTCTTCTAGTATTAATATTAGTATAAAAACTGTGAGTTGCGAGCTTGATGGCATGGGTTTCCATGGCCGAGTAGCTGCGTGCAAGTCTTACATCACAAAGCACGTGTCAAATATTGGATGCAGTGGTGTAAAGCATGCCACCACTGCCGACTGAGCATACAGTACAAATACACACAATGACTCTGTTTATAAAAGTCCCAGCTAATAGTACAATCCACACACACACACACACACACACACACACACACACACTACAGTCAGTCTATTTTATTATAGTTGGACTCACCACGTTAGCTAAGAGCCTCCTGGGCAAACAAACAGCATATCTCAGCTTTAATAGTCTAAACAAGGCCTGCAACTAACAAAGGAATCATCCACCCCTCTCATTCTCACACCCTTTCATATGATATGTTTCCTTTTTCAACCGCTAGCATCATCTGGCTGCCCTTAACCAGAGAGCCAAACACTTCTTTTAAGTGGAGACTACTTTGTTAACTGATGACCACAGGGCCAGTTATTGATCCTCTCCTTCCTCTCTGTCAGTAAACCCTGCTGATAAACCCCCCTCTCTTCTCTCAGGGCTCCACAGTATGCAGCCACAGTTCGCTACAATAATAGCTTGCATATCATAGCATCCACATGAATCAGATCTCGATGGTTTCGATTAGAGCTAAACTAACTCAAACACATCGCCAGTCTAGGATGTGAATCTATTTATGAACGAGGAGTGTAGGTGGTAGTGTTCTTCACTTCTCCCCTCCCTTTCTGTTTAAAAGGTTTTCTCATTTCAGTTGACTTAGCGGTTCAAGTGTAAACTTTCTAGTTGTGGTGACCTCTGAGAAGCCCTGCGGGGAATCAGGAGACCCCTTGTGATCTGCTGTTTAGCAGCAGCAGTGGCCCACCTCCTCCATTTTCAATGTGCTGGAAGGAAAGGCAGAAGAGGACGGAGTTAGCCGACTGTTTGTGCGTACATCTTCGTGTATATTTGTGACAGTGCCACTGGATTCTATTGGTGCCTAGACAAGGGCAAGTCATCAGGGCCACTTTGCCATGCCTCTCTGATCTCACTTTATGTGTCCCTGTGCAGGGGAAGCGAATAAAATGATCATCCTCCAAGGCAGTGCCTGCTCAGCATGCTGTACTGCACCGCTCCACTACACAATCAAGCATAACACCTTTTTCACACAGAAAGAACAGTTGGAGTGAGGGTAGACGGAGCTTTGAGCAAAGGGGAGAAAGAGTCAACTGATTCTAAAAAGAGGCAACGGTGGAGTGTGAACTTTGCTTAAGAAAGCTATTTGACTGGGAGCCTTGATCTGTTGCCCCAAGCAAGGCACTTAGTCACCACTCTGGCAATGCTTCCACACAGAGACGAGAGAAAACAGAGTAAAAAAGATACAGAGAAGAAAAAAGCTGAAGAGAGCCAGAGGTGCAAGTAGTTGATGGGGACAAATGGAAGCAGAGAGAAAGAGTAAGACAGAGGGAGAAAAAGGAAAGGAAAGGGAAGGGAAAAAGAACACTGAAATGAAAGAGAGGCTAAAAAAGACAAAAACAGGGTGCAATAGAATGGAAAAGGGAATCAATTCTTCCCAGAACTGGGGAACTAAAGCAAGAGTGCAGAGCTAATTAGTTTTTGATGGCTAGTCTTTCATTTGGCTAAAAGGTCACCTAACTTTAAAGGTCACACTGCCATGCATCCTTGACAGAAACACAAAAAAATTACAAAAAAAGAGAAGCGGGAGTCCAGCAATATAAAATAACCCACATCAGGAAAAAATGACATTACTACACAAGCCTGTGTGTACACGTACACAGACACACACAGTTTGTTGATAACATTTGATATTCTCATTTATATCATGCTGGTCAGAAAGGGACCAGGGTCATTATTCTATCTAAGGATTTTTACTAGTGTTAGCACATCCACTGCAAATTACTCTTGACTTAATTTGAATGTGTATGAAGATAATCTTTGTGTGTGTGTGTGTGTGTGTGTGTATCTGCACGTCCTTTGCTGGTAGTAGTAGGAGATTCAGGATAGATTTATTGCCTGCAATGCTAAGCGAATTTCTACCTTTCTGCCTGCATTTTTATGTAAATTAGAGCTACCTTAATAAAAACTAATCTGCATCTCCAAGTTCATGTTTTACAAAGTATAGATGAACTGTGAAAGTAGAAGACCGGTTGTTAATCTGTTAATGTATACATATTAGACGAGTAAGACTGTGCAAAATCACTGATGTTGCAGGGCGTGGAGGGATTACTTGCTATAAAAATGAGAAGTATATTCTATGCTTTTTCATTTTATTGGATTACAACTGCTGGCTTTTTTTTATATGACACTAAGCTTTATAAAATATGTCTGAATACACATACAACAATTTTACCTTTTTGTTTTTATCAGATAAACCTGATCCAGCTGATTTTAGACAATCATGCAGAAAACCCAAGTTGAGCAACAGATGTCTTACAGCCCACAATTTTGTTTTTTATATTTCATGTTTACCACTCCTCAAAATTAATATTGATGGCTTTTGATGGAGAACAAAATATTACGAAAGATTACTTATTACCTGAATATAATGAACTATTTTATTATTTCAACAGTTCATTTTGCCAACATCTCTAATATTGTAATTTCTTCTATAGTTAAGGGTTCATGCTTTGATTTTTTAATTTTCTTTTAAGTTTAAGTCAATTTAAAACTACTACATTTCGTTTGGTATTGGTGACAATGTTTGCATAAATACCAAAGTACACTTATATCACTCACCTTCTTCTATCTTCTTCCGGGCCTCCTCCTCCCTCTTGGCTACTTTGGCCTTCAGAACTTCATCTGTCTTAGCTAAAAAAGAAAGACAGAAGCCTCAGTCAATATAAAATATTTATACCATTTTAAGGATTGACTGAGGAAATAATTTATTCTAAATTTTTTTTTTACAATATGACAGCATTACTGTACTGTGAAAAAAATAAAATGAGTAAAATTAATTTAAACTTTCATTAATTTAGCTTTGAGCATCCCTTTAAAACATATGCATCCATATGGACTTCTTTTCCGTGTTTTGAAACAAAGTGATATTCATCACACATAGAAACCGGGGAATTATCACAGGACTCATCACTGAAGTATACTTGCAAATACACAAAAAATATGAATGATGCCTTATTCTCCTCTCCCTACCAGGCAGCACTCTTCACTGCTGTTCCTTCATGCTGCTGTAAAAGTCAGCATTTCTTCCTGAGAGGTGTTTATCGTCTTGGCATAATGAAAAGCTTAAGAGAAAGTGAGGCAGCGGGAGTAAACACTCGTCAGGGCATTTTAAGCATGTCTCATCATGAATCGTGTTGTCTCGGCTCCCTTTTCCTCCACCTTTTCCCCCTGAATAATCAAGATGTTAAGCCACATTAAAAAATATAATGCCGTGTATGGCAGGACTATCAATACTGCCTCTAAATTAATTACATTTCCGTTGCGGCGCATCATTTATTTTGCAGCGTTAGGGCCTCAGCGGAGCCATTCGCCTTTATTGCTATCTCACTTGGTTGATGAGTGAGCTATGTAAAATTGAGTCTCCAATATCATTACACTTAATGAGTTTAAACTTTGAGAAAAAAAGAGGGAGAGAAACAGAAGAAGAGAGTGAGCTGACGAGAGAGAAGAGGGAGGAAGAGAATGAGAGCACTGCACTGTTTTGGGGAAGTTAATACAATATAAGAGTGGGTGTAAGTGTTTGTGAGCGCTTACAGCATGTTTGTGTCAGGGCACAGCTGTGGGTGTCCAAATGTGGTTTATTGCACTGCTCGAGGTGTCTGCATATGCATGTGTGCTTAGCGCACGCTCCTCATTTTGTGCCTGATTGTGTGCTAGTTTGTACTGCAAGTAAATATGTTACATAAAACTACAATACATAAGCTGGTGTGTATGTGCTTAGATGCAGGAGGCCATGGGTTGTGCTAGTCTCTCTGTGACTGCACTGCTGTTTTTGTTCAGTAATTGGCATAGACAAAGAACCCGTCACACTGCTGTTACGGCTGGTTAAGTCTGGAGGTTCCGCATCTTTACTAACAATGACTCTACATGGATGACTGAACCCTTCTCTACCTCCCTCAGCTATGGCGGGTGCATGTATGTGTATGCACATGGGACCAAGCCTAACCATAGCCAACAGCAGCCAATCTATTTGTCTTAGCAAACACAGTCATAATTTAGTAAGTTTGTGTCTGCATGAATGTCTAAAATGAAAAAGAAAAAAAAACATGATCTGCACCATCCTTCACGAGTTTCTTGCCTGTATGCACAGATGTGCATTTGTGCACATGTACGTGTGTGTGTGTGTTTGTGTGTATAAATGAACTCCTCTGTGTTCTTTAGTTCACGCTTTGCTTGGGGCTACCGAGAGACAGGTAGGAGACAGAGCGGTATTGGTGGTGTGATGGAGTGGAAGGGAGACGGGGAGAAAAAGGACGGAAAAAAGGGAAAAGGAGATATACGGGGGCCATGTAGGATAAAGGAAGAACTAAAACAGCACGGGAAACAGACAAACAAGCAAAAATAAGAGGAAACGCTTTGCCTGTGTGCACACAAACGCGTACACAAACAACAGGAGTGATTTGTCGCTTCTTTTTCTTCGCATGTTTATCCTCCACCTCTATCCCTTCATCCCTCCCCCAACAGGTTCTCTTATCCTCTCGCTTGCTTCTCTCCTTCTGTTTTGCCCTATCCCACCCCTCCTCGTTTTTAATGCTTTCTCTTCCTTCTCTTGCTCATCTCTCTAGTACACTGTGCCTGGGGGCGATAGCAGCAAATCAAACTGTTTATCCATCTCTCATCAGTGCAGTGCCTCACGGGGCTCCTGCCCCCTCAAAACAATGAAAGTAGGCTTGAGCGCTGAGCCAGGGATATGATTTAATTACATCAATAAGGAGCTCTGCTTTAAAAAAAAGATTAACTACAAAAAATACATTAAAGCAACATACTTTGCTGCGGCATCATGAAAAGCCTGTTAACATTACAGGTGAAAAACGCATGTAAAATGAATTAACAACAGCAACAACATATATAAGCAGGTCTGTGTGCAGATGCTGCTTATTGGAAGTATATTTCCTGGCAACTTAGCAACTCCAGTTCATTGAGGGATAATTCTGTGATGGACTTTTATTAAAGCAGGTAATAAACGGCCGGCTGTTGGGAGAGGAGAGGCCTTTCACTTCATTTAGACTTTGTTCAGTCTTGGCTGCAGGGGTGGAGGGAAAAAGGAGGGAAGGCAGCGGGAAGGGGTGGAGAGTGTCAGTGAAATCACATTGTGATTATGAGTGTAATTGCAGCTTGGGGGCCCAGGGGCTATGTAGCTGTGATGGCGCTGGAAGATGTTTTATGCGCAGCAACAGAAAGGAAGTAAGTGAGAAAGAGAGAAAGCAAGAGAGTGGGAGGTAGATGCAGGATGCCAGGGTGGACCATTTTTATTTTAAAAAACTCTTCTCTCTCTTTTCTCCTCCCTACTTTTCCCCCTTTATTTCTTCCTTCTCCAATATTTTCCTTCACCTCTCTTCTCCTTTCCTATTCTCTTCTTTTCTCCTCTCTTCTGTTCTCCTCCCTTGGCAGGATTAGCTGGGTCTCGTTAGAGGGGAAATGTAATAATGCTCCCACCAGGTGGAATCGGGCCCGCTCCATTATCAGCCGGGAGATGGATGGGCCGTGTAGGGCCGGCGGGGGCCAAGCGCGCACGCAATTTAGATTCAATAAACTGGCAAAGCAAGACCCCCAATCTGATTTATCTCTTACACGCCGCCAATGCTTGCTGCTACGATGCTGATTCCCTATTACCGCTCAGAGAAGGACTATTCATTGGATGTAAGGCACGGCAGTCAGAGAGGCTTGTCGGGCCCCCGGGACGGCAGCAAAACAGATACAGCAGAGGGTTAATACGTTTACACACAGATAAGCAATTAAATCTAAGGCTGAGGTGAGTTATAGAGTTATTAAGGAGGGATGGGGAATGGGGGGGGGGCGGAGGTGGCGGTTATTCAACGCAAAAGTGTGGTAGCTTGGGCCTTAGGCCGGGTACAGTAAGCGAACATTACAAGTGAGAAAGGCTATCATATTATAGAGTTCGTGGGGTGAAGTAACAACAAAAGAGCAGCAGTCTGCCCACATTGCTCAATAAATTCAATACAACACTTACAAACTAGCGTGCTGAAGACAGAGTTCAGAACAACAGCTATCCACTTGGTCTGTGTGCATTTGTGCAAGTTTATGAGTGAGTTTATGTATGCAAGTGCATGTCTTCAAGTGTAATTGTAAGTAGGAATGTGTTGGTGGAATAGGCATATTTATATCCACTCTGTACCTGGTTGTGAGTATGCAAAGCATCACATTTGACTGTGTGTGTTTGTGAATGTGCATGCAAAAGCTGCAGTGGTGTTGCCACTGTTGGTAGTGGTGGATGTCATTCTGTCCAGCCGCCAATCAAAGTGAATCTGAATGTCAGCAGGAGAGAAGGCGTGATAAATCAGCCTCACACCCAACGACAAACAGAATATTAGAGGCAGCGCAGCGCCATTGGAAAAGTGTCCCTTCCAATCAGCCAAGCACTTTACAGTGAAGCTTGGCAATCGGGCCCTCCAACCAACATAGAATACCAGAGAGACAGCTAAGACAATAAATAAATAAATAAGAGACAGACAGGTTGGAGGACAGGCAGACAGACATGTTGACACACTGATAGATACAGCCCTGACAGGCAGACAGACGAGAATAAGACACATAGGAAAACAATGGGGCTGGTATACCAACATTTAGCATTCCAGCAGACATAACAGACTGGGCAAACAGGAAGACAAGACAGACTGACCTAAAGACGGTAAGATAGACTAAAAACTAATGGGCAGATGGACAAAAAAAGTGCTGGAAGGACAGACTAGTATGATAGTCTGAACAGCATAGAATAGAATATTATGCTTTTACAAAATATCACTAGAGTTCTAGAGCCACTTTTGGTTTATTAAGTTTATCAATTTGCCAATGGATCTGATGACTACATACCTAAGACACCTAGATACCTAAATAGCTGTGCAGCCTATGTGGCTTGTTGCAAAGTTAGAGCACAGTTTGATACCATTAAAAAATATTTTGGAGGCTTTGGAAGAAGGCTTCAGATACCATAAAATGACACTTTCTGGATGACTCAGTACTGCTCCATAGTAAGTAAAGACTCACCTTCCAAACTAACTTTGTTTTTTGATAAAATAATTCAATATTTAGCTGATGTTTTGCAAAGGGAAGACAGAGATTTTAAAACTTTTTTAACTGTTAATATATGAATTCAGGAAATACTGAGAGTATGTATGTAACACATGATATATAGAGGAAAAAAGGCAGACTTTTGATCCATGAGACAACTATCTAAGGGAGAGATGTCTTTATGCAGGGAAAAAGCACAGCAGGTTTGGAGGTTAATCATGGGAAAGAAGCGATATCCTGAGCAGCCACTAGGTGGCACAGTACACAGACAACACAAGGAGAATGCTTTATCCAGGCCTTGAGTTTGTGTGTATGTCTGAGTTGATTTGCCTGTGGGTCTATCAAAACCAGCTCTTTTAGACTGTAGATATGACACCTCCTGATTGGATGGAACAATATTTAAATTACTTTACCATGTAAAGTAATTTAAATACTTCAAAACAATGTATGAAATTATAGAAAGGGAACCCTATATTACAAGCAGGTAATTTAGGGTATTATGCACTTTGAGATGGGCCAGAAGAAAGTCTTCAGATCAAAAAGACATAAATGAAATTGTAATCAAGTCACAAAAGCCCTGGTTATTAATGAGTGTGCCTCAGCTACCGGCACTTGATCATTTTATGAGCAAAATCCATTCAAGAACAAATCTTTCAGGCCTAAGTCAGGAGACCTGAACTTGAATGATCCTTATCACAAGCTCCTTTTTGCTTCGGTCATCAATGTGAATTAATGACACCCATCAAATATTTAGAAACTAAACAATTAGAGAAAGATATCTTATGAAAATAAATGAATTATTCATTTGCAATTGTCTGAAAAGCTTTTTTTGTTTGGCTGCTTTTGTGATGCCAGGGGGTGCATCAATTAGGTCTGCTATTCCTGTGGTGTAATGGATGCTTCAGTGAAGAACTACTGTCTAAATGACAGAGCCAGATGTGACATGCCAGTTCCGTATGCTGCCATGTTGTGACAGATTAACATGCTGACCTCTACACTATGAAGTCATAAAGGCTATTTGGATCATTCATCTCAATATCTGAAGAATATAGATTTTCCTTACTTTTCACAGTTTCAGACCCAACATTATAAAACTGTGGGGCTTTCCTTTTTTTAAAAACAGCCTCTTAACTCCAGACACCTGGGCTCCATGTTTGTATTTTCATTTCAGTGATCATGCTGAGATTGCATCTGTCAAACTCAAAGAGGAAAGGAATTAAGAAGAGCTTTATCTAAAGGAAAAACTCTGGATGGAATTAATATCTTTGCGTACTGAGAACAAAAGCTCATATGAATGTATATATCCAGTAGATCTTAATACTCAAAGGCCAACATTTGCTAAATAAATTTACACATCTTCCTTCCCAGATAGAGTCCCAAGGCAAAAACTTTGATCCTTTCACACTTACTGATTAAATGACTTTCATAACTGATTGGGTTTTGAACCATCATTTGCTCAAAACAGGATGTGTGTGTTTTAAAGACAGAAATACCCCCAATTAAAAAAAAATAAACAAAAAAAAATGACTGCATAGTATTAAAAAAAATCTATCTGACAAAGGCCTGTAATGTACAGTAAATGTCATCATTCAAGAATCTTGTCAACATTCTGGGTCCTGTACAACAAAGCAAGTTCATACCCAGGATATATTTAGGTTATCTTCTTTCATTTAACCTAACACTGGTGATCAGAATAAGCAGTCACACAAGGGTGGTTATCAACTCAATAGGTCAACCCAGGGATTATCAAACCAGCTATGAGCTCATTCACATGAAAGGGGTGGTGCTAGCAGCACCTGACCAGTTACAAATGTGGGTAAGTCATAAGACACAATATAACACAGCTGCTGTTTATCAGGAAAAGTGATGTTGAGAAGTAAAGTGATATAATAAAGTGATGTATGAATATGTGTGTGCTTTAAGCACTGGAAAAGACCTACTTGGTCTACTTGGAGCCAAGAAGGAAAGTCGGCAAAAACACTAAGTTAAGAGTATTACAGCTTGCCATTAAAACATGGGAGACAGATTACGGCTGCTATTCAATTAAATTCATATTTAGATGTACGTTTTAGTTTTTATTCTTTCAGCTGCAACTCCAGTTGTGTTTAGTTGTCTGAGAGCCAAGATTAAAAGTAGGCTAAAAACAACTTTGAAAAATCTTTAGAAAGTCTGGAGAACTATTGCTCAAGAAAGTCTGGCTCCTTGGAAGCAAAATATAAGAAATGAAAGTCGGGTCATGACTATTGCACCGTAATGTATTTTTAAATAAATAGCACACTTTATTTAATATAGTTTGTGTAGTTATGATTATTACTGATGTTTTTGGATGTCTGACAGCATGCCAACATGTCATGCCTGAACCCTGATATGATAATCATTTTCTTTATGTGTTTCCACTGTTTGTGCCCTCACCCCAACAACTGCAAAAACCAATGGAACAGACATCTATTTTATATGATCCACTGTGCCTAACCCTAATAGTAGCAGCCAAAAGATGAAGACTTGCCTGTTCATAGCACAGTGTTAGAGCAATGTATTGCTGACATAAGGATACGAATTCCTATAAAGAGATGCCTGGGTGTCATCATATGTTGCTCCAAATATTGTAAATATTGTTCAAGCATTAATGCCTTCACTAATAAAGTTGCCCATGAAATGTGCACTAATGCACCCTCATACTATTGTGGCGACAACATTTGAACTGTGTGCTGAGAACAAGCTAGATGGTTCCTTTCTTCTTTAGACTGCAAGACACATGGGTCCATGACTTGAAAGAAAACAAATTAATCACATCAGAGTTTTCTTTTTCACTGCCTATCAAATGGGAACCAAAGGAGACAGTAGCATATCTCAATGTTGCTTGAATGGTATTTTGTCCTTGCATAGTAGACTGACAAACTGAGTTCAATAACTGGTTTTCAGAAGTTTTCTTGAGTACATGCAGCAATTTCCACTACAGAATCATGCCTGTTTTTAATGGGGTGCCTGACAGCCTGAATATCACAACCATCACTTTGTCCTTAGCGTACAATGATATCTCTGGCTTCACTGCATTTTTTAAATAATATGCAAAGTAGATGAATCGATATGATGAAATAAAATTCTAAAGTTCTTTCAAATTTTACATTAACATTATCTTAAACTCTTGAACTATTTGCCCACAGTTTTTCTTTATTACTTCTGAAAGATTCTGTGATGCTCTTTTAATATTTCATCATGTTATGCACCTGTTGCTACTTAATCTAATTAGTTGTGAGATGTTTTATTGGCTCAGTTTTTGGCAGAATTCAAACTTTTCCAGTCTTTTGTTGCATCTGTCCGAAATGTTTTGAAAGGTCACTGGTATTAAATTCAAAAGAGCATATATTTCAAAACTCATCCAAGTTCCAACATTTTATATGTTGTCTTTTTAATCACAAAGGTTTTACATGATGGAAAATAACTGCATTCTGGTTTTATTTGCATTTTACACAGCCTCTTGATTTTTTTAGAAACAGGGCTGGACATGGGTTAGTGTGTCAACTTAGTTGACTTTAGTAGCTGATTAACAACTATTTGACTGAGACAGGACAGCTCAATAACTTTTGAGTGTCAAATTACTTGCAGATTTAAAATAAGTTATAAGTGAGACTGAATAACAGGGCTGACCAATCTAAATACCATTTTCCCTCTGTGCCTGACTCAAGACTACACAGTGTGGTCTGGGTCTTATTTCCTTTGGGCAAAACCTTTCACAGGAGGTCTGCTATTGAGAACCGGTTTCATTAGGGGCAAGCAAGGAAATAACAAGGTGAGAAGTGGGGTCTTCCTGATGTATGTGGGTGGTTTGGACCCAGCACCCCAATTTGCTCTTTAAACTCAAGGGCAAAAATGTATATCTGCACCTACACTTGTGCGCTTGGAGAGATATAGGCCTTGGACCTTGGGCCACAATGGAGAATTGCTGAAAACCTTGGGAGGAGCAAAGGCCTGCAGCGGTCAGGGAGATCAGAAAAGGACATTACTCCAAGGACCATACACTGCCATGGGCTGTTCACACATACACACACATAAAAACACCTAAGTAAAACACTGAGATAGCCAAATACTCACATAAGACATTGGAACACCTCACACACAAACACACAAACGCATAACACACATGCCGTAGGGGAAAGAGCTAGCAACAAAGCCTCTATAATATAGTTACCAGGTCAAACAAAGTTCAACCTTGAAACCTCACTATGGAAATACCATATATACATTGCAAATACTCTTGCCTTTAAGGGCTTCCAGTACATATTAAAATATCCCATTAATATGTGCACAGATAACATTTAAAATGACAGTTATTGTATTTGTTTCATAGAAGGATTGGCCTGTTTTGTTAGATAAATACAAAAGTTTTGCAATTAAGAGTTTAACTAAGATCAGTGGTAAGTGCATAACAGAGGTCTTAAGAGGGCAATCAGACCAATCCATAATGCAGGGATCACACGGTGAAATATTAAGCATCCCAGGGCCTCTGAATGACATCTCACCCTCAACTTCAACCCTGCCACATCTACACATGCCATTTTCTCCCCCTTATGCCTCACTGGTTTTCTTTTATCTTCTTTATGTGCTCTCTTCTCCTCTGTGAACTCTCCTCAACCTTTTCCACTTTCAACACTCTCCTGCTTCTTTTCTTTTAACCTTTGAACAGGTTGGCGCACTAGCTTTTACCATCATATCTTGAGATACTATAACACCAGCATGTTTCCAAAAAAGTGGCAACTGTAATCCTCTTTTAGGAAATTGGTGAATTAAGTCTGCATTTGTTAGTGTCTGTCACTAAACAATCTTTAACCATGAGCTTAGACTGGCAGCAACTTAAATGTGTCACTCAGCAAGTAGTTGTCTCTTGTGGCACTCACTTGTTGGAATTGTCCATATACTTGGGAAAACACACAAACCAGAGCCTGTTGCTGGTGTGTTTGCAATAAACTGATGAAAAATTCCGTTAGTCATTAATTTTTCTCATGCTCTTATTAGAAATAAAACTCTGCACATACGTTTTGCACACAGAAAGGAGGAGTAATCACTTTTTGTCACATTTTTATGAAAGTTGCAAGCCCAAATGATCCAACATACAATTCCCATAAAAAGTATTCACCTCCATTGGAAGTTTCACCCTTTCATTGCTTTTATAAATTAAATGATGGTCAATACAATTTGGCTTTTTTGACAGGAATTTGCAAAAAAAAAACAACTTTCATGTCAAAGTAAAAACAAGTGTTTTACAAACTAATGTCAATTAATTAAAAATATATATAGTAAAATAAATGTTTGCATAAACATTTGACACATCTGGACACTGCAATTTTTCTCCAATCTTCTTTGCAACACATCTCAAGCTCTGTTAGGTTGCTCGGGGTCAGGCATGAACAGGTCTTTTCCAAGTCCAGCCACAAATTCTCGATTGGAATGAGATCTGGGCTTTGACTTAGCCAATCCAGAACATTCATCTTGTTGTTTTTGAACCATTTTTGTGTAGCTTATGCTGTTTGCTTGGGGTTGTTGTCTTGCTGGAAAATAAATCTTCTTCCTAACTACAGTTCTCTTGTAGACTGAGTCAGATTATCCTTCAGGATTTGGCAATACTTTTCTGCATTCATGTTCCCCTCTATCTTTACAAGCCTTCCAGGTCCTGCTGCTGAGAAGCATTCCCAGAGCATGATAATGACACCACCATGTTTCACAGTGGAGATGGTGTGTTTGTGGTGATGTGCAGTGTGTGGTGTTTGCCAAACAAAGCATCTAGCCTGATGGCCAAAAAGCTCAATTTTTTTCTCATCAGACCAAAGAACCTTCTTCCAATTGACCTCAGGGTCTCCCACAGGCCTTTAGTCAAATTCCAGGCGAGATTTCAGACGAGCTTTTTTTTTTCTCAACAGTGGCTTTCTTTTTGCCACTCTCCGATACAGCTTCAACTGGTGAAGAACCTGGACAACAGTTGCTGTATATACAATCTCTCCCATCTGAGCCACTGAAGCTTTTAACTCCTTCAGAGTTGTCATAGGAGTCTTGGTGGCCTCCCTCACCAGTCTTCTTCTTGCCTGGTCACTCAGTGCCATATTCCTTCCATTTCTAAATTATGGATTTGACTGAACTCTGTGGGATGTCCAGTGAGTTGGAAATCTTTTTGTAGCCATCTCCTGACTTAATTTTTTTTAATGATCTTTTCTTTGAGTTGCTTGGAGTGTTCTTTTGTCTTCATGTTGCAACTGTAGCAGGAATACTGATGAACCAGAGACTGAGCCTCCCAGACACAGGTGTTTTTATATTACTTACACATCAACACATATATCACACATCAACTGCAGTCAGGTGATCTCCATTTCACTAATTGTCACACTGTTGAAATCAACTAGCTGGACCTCTGTCGAATTAGGTCAGCCCATTTAAAGGGGGTGAATATTTTTATAGGCATTGTATATGTTACAACAACAGAACATAAAGCATGTTTCATATGGTCTTTGCTATAAGAAAACACTGCAACCAATTCTGGGATCCTTCTACCATCTGTTGCTCCACTCTGATGCTTCATACTCAGGTGACTCTGGTCTTAGAACACTCACGCAAAAATGAAATGAGTACTTTTTCTGACAGTTCAAAAGCACATTTAAGATTTTTTCCTCCCCATCAAGATGTTCCAACAGTCCCATAGGTTTTTTTCTTTACCACAGGATTTCACCCAACAATGCACATGAGTGGCTTGTTGTCAGTGCATATCAGACATAAGGATTTTTAATTTCTTTCATTTTCTCTGACAAAGTGCAACAATCCCAACGAAAAGAATACACAACAACTAAACTACAAAACACAACTAATCAAGCGACAATTAAAAGTGACACATTTTGTTGGGCCGTTTTGGCTATGACCACTGTTAACATTTTTAATATATTTTTTACACAGGCCATTTACTTCAAAACAGACTCTACAGACAGGCAGTCACTACACAAATTAATTTACAACAGCAAGAATGACCCTCATTCAACGAATGTGATTTTTATTTGCGATCACTTTAATTCTGCAATATTTCAAAAAATTTTTTTACAATTCAAGTGTATATTTTCACATTTGATTAAGCACCAATTTTTACACATAATGCCATTTTAATCCCTTATTAAAAACTCACGTAAACTTCATGTAGCTTGCGGCTACCAGTTACTGAGCAGTATAGAAATGCTTATTAAAGGGTTTTTACTTGTGAAAACAAAACTTCCTGTTTTATCAAGATTTTTTTTTTAAAAAAGCTTCATTTCACTAATCAAAATCATAATAACAAGTAATAATTATTATAATAGTAGTAAAACTATTATTAAGATTATTGGATAATTTTGATTTCTTTCCATTTGTAAAATTATTCAATTAATTCAATTTTTCTCAAATTACAAGTCCAGAAATGCTGCACAATAAGCAGAACCAATGCCACTGTGCTAGCGATGAGTATGAGTAGCTTGTGCACAGCAATATTGGGACCAAAATATTCTTTCCTAGTCTGTGTGTTTGTATCTGTTCATTTACTTCTGTGTGAATGCACTTCAGCATGCTGTTGAATGGCAGAGAATAGGCTCTGGTTCCCATGCTGAAAGCCTGTTGGATGCCATTGTAATGGCACACCACTGAGTGTGCCTCATGTGTGTGCAGTTCTGGTGGTGGTGGCGACAAAGGGGGTAAGATGGGACTAAATCTATGAGGACCCCCGCACATGAAAGGTAAACTCAAGCCGCTAATCGCAGTGCTGACACAAGGAGGTTCAAAAGGGCGGCCACTCAGAAAAAAGGCAGGAGAGGCAGGACCCTGCCAGCATCAATAGAGCCTAGCACAACTGACCACATTACAGGAACAAATACACACTACAGAAAAGACATACGAACTTGGTGGTCTCAGCTACTCCCAGTCTCCCCTTTGGTCTGAACTTCATGAATGATGAGTATTCAAGAGTGTGTTCATGTGCATGTGGCATTTCTCAGAACTTAATTATTTGATTTCATGTTACAAATTCTGCAGAGACACAGTCTGACATTGCCAGCAATGTGGTTGGATACAGTGATTTATATTCTTTCTTACAGAAAAAAATTAATAAGTGATTGTAATCCTAAATTATTTACTCTGAGGCACAAGGTGACTGAGAAAAACTGACCATCAGAGGGAGTGAAGGTGAGAGTCAAAAAATAAAGTGAAGGATTACAATATGAATGCAAGTTTAGGAACATGTTTGACAATTAGTGCTAAAATATCAGCTCATAAGTTATGATGAAGGAAAACCAAAAGAAGGAATGCATTAAAAGAGTTAGAGGAGGTAATGAGGGAGACAGCCTGGCCGCAGGAGGAGTATACACAAGAGGGAGAGAAAGAACGAAGGAGACTGGACAAATGACAACCCCCCCTCCGAAAGCAGCTTTACATTCTCCTTTCTCTCTTTCCTCTTTCTCATCTCTTAATGCTTATTTTCATCACTTTGCTTAAAATATTGATAATCAATTAGCACTACGTCTGTTTTGCTACAGAATCTGTGTCACGGTCTATCACTCTGTCAGAGCCAATTCGCCACTCATTCAAAGTTCATTTTTCCTTGGCGGCTCTGTGCCTTTGGAGGAGTCATTACGCGGGGAACATAGCCCGGGGTGCAATCACCTATTCTCTTTCATTACTGGGGAGATGGAGAAGGTGAGAGAGATTATTAGAACTTTGGAATGATCACAAAGCTTCACGCCGCCTGTCAGATCCCCCCTACGTGTAATTCATCTGGCCTCCCTCCCTCCCTCCCTCCCTCCCCCTACCCCCTTCCCCTCTCCCTCATCCCACTACCCCTCCTCCCCCAGCCTCAGCCAGGGGTTTGGCCACAGACATTATTCATGAACATCTGCAGCGCGCTGAATATTCCACAGCTTCTGCCGTGATGAAAAGGGAGCTGCCCCTTTGACTTGAAAATTAACATGTCGGCACAGAGATTATGGACGCACTGCTTCATTCCAAGCCGAGCTGGGCCACGCTGAGACCGGCCAAGCTGACGGGTCAGGCTGGGCTGAGCAGAATAAATGGTGCAGGTGAAGAATTTGCTCTTTGTAATGGTGTGATGTCTGCTTCAATGGTTAACAGGGAAACAATAAAGTTAATAAAATTATTATTTTATTTCAAAGCAATAAAAGTGACCGTGGTCTAGGTGCACAAACATGAACTGTAACAAAAACACACTCAAATCTGACATTCTCAGTAGAGAGGCCATTAACTCTCTGCAGTCACTTCAGATTAAAGCCTGCAACTTCAGTGGCAATCATTATCTCAGGCAGAATTTTACAGACATTATCACTGTAATTAAGGTCTTTGGGAAACATTGTTACTTTTGATTAGATATTAGGCCGTTATTTTATCAGATATTTTCTTGATCATTCTGTCCATATAATGTGCAAAAATAAAATACCATTTCATTATTTTAATATGTTTGATCAGAAAAGGGAAGTTGGGAAAAAACAAAAATTTGAATTTTTGGCAAATAATAATCAAAACACTTGGCAATTAATGTTTGACTAATTGATTAATTGAATAATAAAAGCTGTTGCTTCATTTCAAAGACCAGTGGTAAAGCTGGGTCAAAGCTAAAATGATGCCTGGTAAACACCTCATTGCACACTCTCACCTCTGTGCATCTCTAGCTTTCATTCTCTCATGGGTCTCTCTACATGAAAGCTCAGCCAGATCACGAAGACTCTTCCTCTCTCACACCAGGAGCACCACTGCTGGAAAGAAGCCAAGCATCCTCCCTCTTTCTCCCTCTCTCATGTTTCTGTGTGCCATCCCTCACCCCTCTCATGTGACATACCAGAGACTAAGTATAAATATGTTAAAAAAAATCCAATTCAATCACTTTTTGGTTAAGCCATTGGATCAAAGACAGGTAATGGCACCATAAGGTAGACCTCTATGCTACCTCATAACTATACAATCCCTTGACATGATGCCAAAAAACTAGGAGACTAAGGAATTCCCTCTTTGAAAGTGAGCGGAATTACAGTTACAATTATTATAAGTTATTATAATCTTCCCATATGGCAGCATCCTATCACAACCATCTTCATTATTATCACAAAGTCTTTAATGTCTGCAGGCAGACACCGCTATAAATGTGCAATATAAGACATAAGCCAAACCAGGAAAATACCACAAACCAAACAATGCAAGTAATCATACTGTACAGTTTGACTACCTGCATTTTTTCCTAAGCATATGCATTATGTGGGCTATAAACATCTCTAATTACATTCAGCAGTGTTTCCCCCAAAGTAAATGTAGCAAGATGTACAACAAAGACAGAATGAAAGTAGAAGAAAAGAGCAAGAACATAAACAGCGAGACATATTGTAAAGAGAAAAAAGGGGAGAAAATAACTTTAATGCTTCTGAAAAGGGGAGCAGTTGGAGGGTTCTGACATGGGCTGGAGCGGGACTTTGCATTGCCTCTTGTTGATTGTAAATGGCAGAGCAAGTTTACTCTGGCAGTTGGAGCCAAAATGGAGTCTGACAGCTTTGTCAGGGAGTTTGAGCAGCTCAGTGGCAGGGCAGGAATCGGGATGATTCCATCCCTTTCATCTCCAAATCGCCGGCGTACGTTCGTGAAACCTCCATGGTAATAAAAAAAAGGGAAAAAGAAAACCAGCCTGGCATAGTTTTGGGGATGACAAGCGATTTTTCGAAATACTTGTCAAAATAGAACAGAGAAATAAAAAAAGGAGCAAAAAACAGGAAAAATGGCAGACCAAAGTCTGAATGAGCCAGACGCAGAACAAACATGTCAGAAAATGTTAGTGTTCTCCTCAAAAAACACAGATATTAATAGTCCTAGCAGTCATTCCTACCTTTTCTTTCGCCTAATCTTTTATTTCCTTCTTGTGAATTACTCCGCAAGATATTGCTACATTACAAACCACTCAAGAGTTAGCCCTCTGTGTATTCAAACTGCAGCCTTTACATAATCTGACCACCTTTGCAACCTTTGAATCTCTCATTTCTTTTATAACTGACCTAAAAATATGAGTACTGTCAGCAGCTTCAAATGCTCCCCAGTCCTATTTATTTTCTCTTTTAGTTTCATAAACAGTTTTTTCTCCAAACTCTTTACTTTCCTTAGGAGAAACAGTTAAGAAATGTAAAGACAAGTCTATAGCATGTGTCTGAGAGGAGAATAAAGGACGTCTTACTAGTACTGCTTTGTATTTTTACACTCCCATAGCTTTATCCCTCTGATCCCTTCAGCCTCTATCTGCTTGCCTCGCTTTTTTTTTTCTTTTTCAATTTACAGGATTTGTCTCTGTGTGTCTGACAGTGAGAAGGATGAGGTATAAAATTAATCTTTATCCCGGTTTTGTTGTGTTTCCTCCTCCTTGACAATGCATGTCAGTAATTAGCTGGCCAGTTTGGTTCCAGGCTTTTCGATGGGTGCCTCCGTTTGCCAACTTCTGCCTTTTGTTCTTGCCACACAATACCGCCCACTCACCCTTGGTGTCTCTCTCCCTCTCTCCCCTCTCTGCCTCACACCCACACAGGGCGTTACACAATCTATCCAAATGTGCTTCGCTTTAAAACCCCATTACTTAGCCCCTGTTGTTTTGTTCAACACAATTAAAAGAACAGACCATTCATGAGAAACTTAGCAAGCCGCGCTCTGCCCCTGTCTCCCCTCTTTCCTTCCCTCTCTTCTCTTCTGTTATTCAGTGTTGGCCGAGGAGTTACTGTGAACAGGCCAGCTTAGTTCCCCTAATTCCCTGGGTTTTGTTTGCATATAGGCTTAGTTTGGTTCCATTTGAAACTACTCAATGCCATGCCTCACCCCCTGGCTGTAACCAGACCAGTGAGCAACTTTAAAGATCAGCCAGCAGAATGGAAACAGGGAAGTCTGCACACAGACCCAGAGCTGAAGGGCCCTTACAAGGTTAAAGGACACTAGCATCTAAGCACTGACACACTTCAAAAGGGTGACAAACTAAATAATGACAACCTGGCCAGAGTTTGGCAGAGGGTTGGACAGTAATTGCAGGCTGTTGTCTTCTACACCAGTGTGTTAGGCCTACAGGAAAGGTTTAGTTCAAAGGTAAGCCAGGTGAATGATAGAGGAGTACCGTTTAACTGTAGCAACAAGGTCTCTTTGGGCAGGTGTCCCATCAGGTCCACAGCATGATCCAAAGAAGTATCAATTAAGTGTAAAACACAACTCAGTTTTCAAAGACACTGGGATGCTGTGTGGGTTCAAGGTGGGGGTGGAATTACATCAGGGATCAGCTCTGAGCCCCTTCTTGTTTGCAACGATGATGGACAGATTGACAGATGCGGTCAGGCAGGAGTCTCCGTGGACTATGATGTTTGCAGATGACATTGTGATCTGTAGTGAGAGTAGGGAGGAGGTGGAAGAGAGCCTAGAGAGGTGGAGGTATGCACTGGAGAGAAGAAGAATGAAAGTCAGCAGAAACAAGACAGAGTATATGTGTGAATGAGAGGGAGGTAGGTGGAACGGGGAAGATGCAAGGAGTAGAGGTGGTGAAGGTGGATGAGTTTAAATACTTGGGATCAACCATCCAAAGCAATGGACAGAGCACAAGAGAGGTAAAGAAGAGAGTTCAGGCAGGGTGGAGTGGGTGGAGACGAGTGGCAGGGGTGCTTTGTGACAGAAGGATAGCAGCAAGAGTAAAAGGGAAGGTTCACAAGATGGTAGTGAGACCTGCTATGATGTATGGTTTGGAGACGGTGGCACTGACAAAAAGACAGGAGGTGGA
>VUQH01008393.1:7253-34439 GCA_015106775.1 Etroplus canarensis
ATTATAAAAGTCTTTTTCAATTTAGGCAAAAAAAAAAAAAATGCTTGGTATGGAAACTTTGTGCATTTGTTCTGTGTTTTATTGTTGTTATTTGGATATTAACTATGATTAAAAAACACAAGATATGAGAGAGAAAAGGAGAGTGATATGCAGCACAGTACTTGTCTTGCACTCTTACCACTTATCTATCAGTTTGCCTCCATTTGCAATATAGTTTCTCAGGCATATGTTTCACTTAGAGTGGAAGTGTTAAGCCTATTTTCATTTCTAATGCCATATTTTTAATTTTACACCCTATTTGAGTAGTTTTGCTTGATTCACAGTTCAAAATATTCGTTATTTATCTTGGGACAGCCCCTCAGTTCATCCTGTCTCAAACATTCATAGCTCCTCTCCCTTTAAGCCAACTTTCCTCTGTCTGGCTGCCCCAAACAGCAGATAGGTTATCATTTAGCAGTATTCTCTTATGGTGTAAGCTTTTAAACATACAGATTAATAAATAAATTAAATTCTTTCATTAACTACCTTCTGATTGAAAATATTCTTAATTTAGCCTCACAAAACATGAAACCTGAAACCAGAAGCTTATTAAGTGGAATGAAAATGTGTGGGCTACTCACCTGAAAGCCCTTCACATCTGTAATGAATCCAGTGACTGCACTTCAAACACTGAATCATCTGTGAGGGTTGGCTGCTGTCTTCATAACACTTGTGGCAGACAGTGCAGAAATTTCCTACAATAAAGAAATCACAGATGACTCACATCACCCATTCAAGTGTCACACATTTTAACTGTAATTCTCAGGGGTCTCACCTTTGTTGTGGAGAGAGGTGCAGTCAGGGCAGAGGTCCTGCTCATGGTTCCATGCCAAATCCCAGGTCTTTCCAGGAGTTACACCACAACTTTTACATCGAATGCATGTCATACACACCTACAAACACAACAGCATCACAAAAAGCAATAAGATGGTGAGATACACATTGTCATACATTCTTGACACATATCTGTGTCTGTATATCAGCATTTCCTCTCAACAGCCCCAAAATAAGGCAACTATATTGATAATTACTTGAAAAGAAATAATGCAATTACCCAGGGGAGGCTGCAGTTCATAGGCTTAGGGTATGTTGGTCCCAAGCATGAAGGGTGGTAGGATGTTTGGCATCTCCTGCACTGCAACACAGGCTAAGAAGGGAACCCCCCCCCCAACAAAAAAAAGGTATATTAATCTTGAGTAAATCCATTGGGGAAATTCTTGACCAGAACCTGAGCCACCATTTTAACACATTGACAAATATGTTAAAAAAGTTAATCTTAAAGCATTATGAATCTATTATCCTGTGTAAAATATCTTAAAAAGCAAAGAATCTGAAGTATGTTTTTCAAAAATAATATGAAAAAATTACATATTTGTTAAAGTGAAACACAAGATTTAACAAAAACTCACATCCTGCAAAAAACTGTTCATATTACTCAAATTATTATATATAAATCCAAAATAATTAACTTGTGGCAACTTGTTTGCATTATTTGCAAATACAACCCTTTTTGTTACCAACATTGCATCTGTATTTTTTCCGTATTATAACTGATCATCACTGCATACATACCTTTGTACTCTTGCTTCTACGGCCGCACACGTGACAGAATTTGCAGCGCCTGCAACACCAGTTCTCCTTGTTCTCCTCCAAGGGGCGTTCCTCAGGTGAGAGGCAGAAACTGTGGAAAGGCTCACAGCAGATCTGGCAGAAGATCATCTGATTGAAGTGGAGAAATGGATTAAAAAAACAAACGTTTACTGGGTTGTTGTGAGGCACAAAAAAACACATGAGTTCGATTACCTCATGTCGCCCTTTACTGGCACAGAGCAGACAGACAGGCTGTGGTGTGGTCGGGACAGAAGTGAGAACGCTGAGGCCACCCATTAGCCACACATTCTGGACAGCACAGTCCTCCTGGTGGGTGCAAGGCAAACAACAGCATGAAGATAGTAATTAGATTAGTTTCCAGGTGCTGGATTAATTCATCAACCTATACCAAGGTTATGAAAATATGCAGTTTCACAACAACTACATAAAAACAAACTGTTAATAGCACAGCTATCGTGCTGTGATATTAAACAATCACTCTGCTCCATCCTCCTCACGTTATAGCAGTTTATAAAAAGATACGCAGTTTGCTTGAAATTAAGCTTTCTTTGACTTTACTCCCAGTATGGCTGGCCAAATGTTAATTTCCCCATAAACTATATAGAAAAGCTGTCCAGTGCTTTCTTGACTCCCATTCTGAAAAATTAGGTTCTGGATTTAGGCAACTTTATTTATTTTACTTTATTTTCTGAAAATGGACATGATGAATTAGGGGTAGCACAGACTGAGAAACAGGAAAGCACAATCAATTATAAGGTAGAAAAGATCTAAATCAAACCCTGCTTTTTCATTTATTTTACTCTCAAATAAACCATAATTAACACAATGAAAATAATGTTATTTTAAAGAATACCTGAAACTCGCAACTTATAAGACCATAAGAAGTGTTTACAATGGTCTTCAAGTGAGCAGTAGGGTCATTTTTTAACAAAAGCCTACACAATCAAATATCAGCCTCTTGCTGGCCAATACAAAGATGGGAGGTCAAAATCGCTTCTGCGTTTGCTTCATTTCTCAGACAGGAAAGTTATACCCAACTTCATAAACTGTAAGATCAAAATCTGCAGATGCGCCTTCCAAGGCTACAGAAATTTACTTGCACTGCAATAAGGCCACTTCTAGAGATAAGGTTCCCAGATATTTTATTTTAGAGTTCCGCCAGGTCATCTGATTTCTTCCAGATGAAGGTGTGTAGACAAAAATCTTGATTTAAAAGGCAACATCTTATAAAGTGTATATGCACCACAGTGAGATTTAATACAAACATGCTACAAGAAACGAGTCCGAAAACTCACCTTGAAGTCTACACGGATCTTGTAAGTGTTCTGCGACAGGCCCTTTTGGGGAAATCCGTTAGTTAATCCCGCCAGGGTGTTCACTGATGTACACTCTGCAGGATTCTGGGAATGAAGGACACAGTGTGGGTCAGTTGTTGGACAGTTTTGCAGCACTGTCTCTCTTACAGTAGAATCCGTCTTGTCCTCTTCAGGCTGCTCCGATCGTCGGTCCTCCTCCTCCTCTTGTGTGTCCTCCTGCAACTCTCTGCCTGCCCTGTCAGTCTGAGGGAGCCCTGGCACATCTTTGTGCACAGTTTTATCTGTCTTAGTTCTGCTTGTCTCTGTGTGCTGCACCTCAGACTCTGGACATCCATGTGATGAGACCTGTGTCAGAGCTGAGTGCGGTATGGACTGTAGATACTGTTGAGATGGTGGTACAGACTTGCACAAACGCAAGGCTGACTGCACTATGGACTGGGGCAATCGGTGCAAACGTAACAGCAAAGATTTCTGTGATGAGCCTGTTCTGGGATGGGGTGAAATTGGAGAAGCAGGTGGTATTTCAGGCTGGGATATTTCTGGAGGAGAGTTTGTTATGGGACATGATGAATGGGAAATAGCAGGCTGTGTTACAAGCTGGGACAACAGTGGATGTGACTGTGCAATACACTGATCCACACGAGGTAGCTGCAGCGGTAAACACAGTGCAGGAGACTGCAGGACAGAGTCAGGCAGACGGTATAAGTGTATTTGTAACTGCTTCTGCAGCTTCGGCATTGGGGTCCGGGATGGTCTGGGTTCAGGGAAACTTTCTCTGGGCTCCATCTCTTCTGCGCTCTCCTGGGCCTGTGGAGGAGGGGACTGCCTAAGCCAACCAGCAAGAGATGTACCAAAGTTACACTGGTAGTAGTGACATGCAGAGGCGGCGACCGGCAGCAGCCAAAGTAACAGAAAAGGGAAGGAGCACTGCGAGTAGAATGCGTTAGCAAGGAATTAGAGGTAATAAATGGTAAAGAAGAATAAAGCAAATGCATTCAGTAGCAGCACAGATACACACACAGAAGTGTTGACTGGGTGTTAAAACACACTACCTAAATATCTGAATTACTAGAAAATTATAAGTAAGTAGCATTTTTTTTTAAATGTAGAAATTCAACTGCTACAAAATCAACACAAATTATCTAAGACTGCCAACAAATCTAGTGTGTAAGATGTGCAACCAAACAGATCATGAGCAGAAGAAAAATACAGATATTTTCATAAATTATGGATGTGTGTTTCCTTCTCTATACCTGGAAATTCTATTAAACTGAGGAGATGCAGCAACTGTTATGCTACATGGAGAAAACACAAAAATGGTTCATGAAAGAGCCATAAGGACATGATTTGGCAAATTAGTGATAGGACGCCTACTGTAACTTCTCCAAGTGCTGCCAGTTACTTTTTCAGTGCTCTGCGCATGACAACTTAAAACCAGTGTTATTAATTTGCAAACCATAGAATACAGACAGAGATTAAGAAAAGCTTTTCTCAGCCTTAAGGGGGTAATAAGGGACTACAAAGAAATGCAGAAGATTCAAGCAATGCAGATTTCCAGGCAAATAAGCAAAAATCTTACTGATAGACCACTCTTTCAAGCCAGCTCCACAAGGTTTGACACAAACAAATGATTTCAAAAGTGATAAATTTGCTTAATCGAATGCCAGTAAGCAGAAGCAAGAAAAATTTAAAAATTATACATCTCAGCTGAAGTAAAGAAAAACAACCTTCAGCTGTGAAGTGAGAGGTGTGAAGAAGCAATACTGGCTTTTACATATCAGCTGTTTTAATGATTAAAGCAACTGTGATCACAGTTAAATATACTTGCTTCAAAGAGGCTTCAACTGTTATTGTTTTAAATGCTGCATTCCATTTGAAGTGGGAAGTCAGAAATCCCAAGTCTCTAGACGTAATTTTCAACTTGAACGCTCCCCTTAAGTCAGACTTTCCACTAGGAAAGTCAGAGCATCCACACTAACACCAGTTTCACAATCCAAGATGGCAGCAGCATGTATAAACAGTAGTAAAACTGTAGAACTTGCAAATTCTGCCACCACAGTTGTTTATATGTGACTCAATAAAACATCCAACCAGAGAAATGACCAGGCTCTTCGATGAACAAGCTGCAACAGAGTTTGTAAGCACAAAAAAGGCATTGTGTTGTACACCAGGTATTGCAAGTGATGGCTGAATTGCTCTACCTTTCTAAAGAGAAAGAAAAAAAAAAACAAAAAACAAAAAAATCCAGTTGTTCCAACTATACTACTGGAACGCAGTCATCTCACAAGTGACATCACTCCCAGCTCGGAGTTCTGAGGCAAATGGAAGGTGACGTAAGTACACAAATTGTTTCCCTGACTCTTGAATATTATATTTTATTATTAAGTATTGTAAATATTATACTATACTAGATTATTATACTACAATTTTACTATATTATATATTGTAGTATATTAGTTTTTACATTTTATTATAAAAAATTATAAATATTATTCTATACTAGATTATTATAATATTACTATATTATATATTTATATAATAGCATATTAGTTGTTTCTACTTTTAAAAAATACCTCTACATTGGGAAAAATTTGCTTTTTGACATGAGACTCTTCTTTAGCGACTTCTAGCGGGTATCTTTTTTAAACAGCACTATGAAGTCACAATGCAACCCGCAGAGACTTTAGAAAGTCAGAATTATCATGCACACAAAACAAGTTTGCTAAAAGTTCTGGACCATAAAATGGATGTACTTCCTCAAGCAGATTATTGTTCATGGTGCTATCAAAAAAATTTTACCATGAAGATCAATTCATCCATAATTTATGAAACAGGTCAAGTACATGCAAAGTGTTAATTTGAAGCTGGAAATCAAAAACAGAAAATCAGTGAGGTTGAAAGATTTCAGAGAATGATTTATCCTAACAGAGATGGTTTAATTGAGAAACTGAACAGGAAAAACTGAAAGTCAGATTCAGAGCTGGGCAAAGGATTATTTGGAAATAACTGTGGTTTAAACTGACTGGACTGTGAATTACACTGCTAAAAAAAATACGGGAACACAGAAATTGCACTTTGGATCTTGATGAATGAAATATTATACATGAAATTCACCACTGAGATACACCACCTAATTTGTTGAGAGCAAAATAACAACAGTCAGTGGAAATCAACGTCGTCAAGCCTTTGCGAGCTGGATTCAAAATCACACCAAAAACCAATGTTTGGATTATTCAAGTGTCCCCTTAAATTTTTTTTTAGCAGTGTACTTGGTAAGTTATACTAGCAAATTTATTTTTAAAAGAAATGCTTCTAATCATCTTTTTTATCATTTAAAATAAGATTAAAAACAAACACCTGTAAAGAAATACAGACAGGTGTGACGGTAAAGTCCAAGTCAACAAAGTGTTTTCCAAAAATACCATTTGACCCAGGCTCGATTAGGTGGTACATTACAGGTGAAGAGGGAAACCTGTGTGAGGCTTTTACCTTGTAAGCTCTGGGTCTGCTGCCAGCTGCTCTGGAAAATAGTCGGCGCTGCTTCCCTGTATCTGTCGATGGGTCATCTGTCAGTGACTCACCATCTTGAGAAGTAAGATCTCAAAAATAAGACACCCGAATGTAAGAAACATTTCTGATACAGCACGATGCAAGCACAATACAAGGACTTAGCGTAAGGAAAAATTCTGGTACCTCCAAAACAGGAAATTATTCAATACCAGACATGTTTATTTACATTATGTGCTTATGAAAGGGACTAAATGTGATTAGACACCTACAAACAAAACAGCAAATGAGGGCACATCAAGTGGGGGTCCTCCCTAAGAAATTCCAAGTATGAAACACAATTTCCTTCCTCTGAATAATTTAAATGCACCAATTTCTACCTTTTCTTCGTCACTTTATGGTGAAAATGTCTATTCGTGTAAATAAAATGCAAAACTACGGGAATGCAGTGATGCTCAGATATTTCTTTCAAATATTTATTTTCTTTTCCTGCCGAATGAACCTACATTCTCAGTCTGAGTGCTAAATGTGCCGTTGTCACAATGAATTATTTAATTTCTATTAATTCATCGACTTCTAGACTCAAACACCTAAAATTTCTGCTCATGTTCACTTTCTTCAAAATCACTGCATTTCTTATATATCTGCATAGTTGTTATTTTAGGAATAATGTTTATCAAAGTTATAGAAGCTGACAAAAAACAGGGCAAGAAACCTTAAAGAGCAAATGAAACGATTTGAGAAAACACATAATTGGATTAGCAGTGCAATTTTACCCCTAAACGTTTGCATACTTGTTCAAAATATGTTTTTAATTATGAGTATTTTGAGGTTTTGTACTGTCCAGAAGTGACCGTTGCTTTCAAATCACTGCTCGGCTTTTTCTGTCCCCGTGACGTTAATGTCGCCACACAGATCAGCTGCGCTCATTCACTTCCATGTAAACTGGGCAGATTTTTCTTGAGCATCATAGGCTTATCCATCATGGTAGACTCTAAAAATGCGACAGGAATGGGCCTGACAATGTTCAAGTTTCCACTGGAGCCATATCGAAAGAAACTACGAGCTATCTGGATTGCTAATGGAAAGAGACCTGGAAGCTGTCCATTCACTCCAGGTTATGCGAGGTCCACTTCACGGATTACAGCTTCACAAAAAATTACACGGTGGCCAAACAATCTGGATGCCGTCAGCTGCTTAAAAAAAATGCAGCGCCAAAGTTGAAACTAAAACCTCAACGAATGGAAAAAACCAAAAGGAGAAGTGTAACATTTGCAAAACAGGAAAATTTGCAGTTAAGTTTCCAACAGCGGTGACATTTTCGGTTCAGTTTCATTTCATAGGAAATTAGTTATATTTATACACGTATATTTCTTGAATTTACGTATTTTACTTGAAAATTATGTTATTATGTACTCGGAATTGCTTTTAAATGTTAAGAACATCTGGTGCAGAATGTCACACACATGCCTGTGCGGCGCACTGCTGCCAAATGGTGACAACTTGCAGTAGTCAAAAGATTTATCATGATTAATTTCATATATGGTGTTAAGAATATCTCTTACCAGTCCAGGATTTGGGGTGGTGGATCAGCGGTCTCTGACGGCTGAGACACATGTTCATCCTGATGTCTGCAGTCCGCATCTGACTTGGAACTGCTAGCGCTTGGCTCACGGGTAAAATGCATGTTGTCAGTCCGCGGTTCAAACATAACCTCGTACCTGGACGTTTAGGTTCACCTCAGGCTCACTTAATTCGTCCTGGTCGGCAAGAAAGCTCGCCATTTCAGGGATACAGGACCAGTGACCAGCGCCCACAAGACTGACTGAGTGACCCAGTTTGGCGACTGACGTTTCACAGTGCATGAGCTCGCGAACGTGCACAGCAGCACTGAGCTCTGCAAATTCCGTAAAAAGTGTGAAATCTCCAATATACTTAGGTTTTATCATTAGTTTTCTAATAAATATGGTTGGACATCAGGTATCACATGATAATTTAAACTATATACTACTGGAAACGTGACTTTTTGTGATTTTTGGCAAAATCGTTTCATTTGCCCTTTAATATTAGCAGGCAAACTAGCAACACCACTTCTGAAATTGAAAACATTAACCTAGCAGCTCACAACTTAATTGACTTTCAGACTTCCTTAGAGTAATGGTTTACATATTAGCCTAACATTTGACAGGTTAATGGGTTTGCAACTGGGAGGAGACAAGCCTAGCCTTGGGGGCCACAAGCAATGTACTCCTAGTCCCAGTCTCAAGCCTGGATAAGTAAGAGCACTGCACCAGGAAGGGCATCCGGTGTAAAGTCAGTTCCAAAACACTGATCCATCTGCTATGGTGATGCACTGGGGGAAAAGGAGCAGCCAAAAGTCCCTATCTCTCACTGTACAATAATCTAAAATTGCATCTGCTCCTCCTCCTCCTTTCCAACTCCAACTTTAGCATCAACCTGTCCATGCATGTGCATAGTGCCAAAGGTAGGGGTAGTTGTATTTGGTAGCATAAGATGATAAAATCTAAACCTAGCAATGGGTAGTTGCTATAGTTGTGCTGCATGATGATAACAAAACCCTGAATGCATACTATAATTAGGTTAGCAAAACCTACAAACACTATTTCAACTTGTATGTGCATGCATCTGTTGTCTTCTCTATCAGCACAATCTTAGTGTTGTTATAATATTACCCAGATACGGTGCATTTAACCATAAAGATATCAAGAACACCTGCAATATAAGCAACTCAGCAATTTGTCAGAATTATTTTGCCCATATCTTTCATTATAACCATTTGTTGGTGTTTCTGTGTTCTTCAGCTGCTCCCTTGTATTCTCCCAAAGGGGTCACTACAGCGGATTAATCCACAATGGTAATTTGGCAGAGGTTTTACACCAGATGCCCTTCCTGACGCAACCCTCCATATTGGAAGGGGCGTGTGTCCCCACCTGGAATCGAACCAGGGACCTTTCGCTTGTAAGGCAAATGTGTAAACCACTACACTACGGGGACACCTGGCTTAAAGAACTAAACAATTAACAGTAATTAATAACAATAATTAAAGAACAAAATAAAACTAACAGGCAGAAACTACTGCTGGAATATGGAGATAATAAACTGCTTTAACTATTAACTGATCTCAACATCTACTATCTGCTGCCAACAAATATTAGAAGTTGTGGTAATTTATGATATGTATTAACATACACGTACATCACAATTTGCCTAAAGAGAGCTGAAACTTCAAAAATACAGTGACAAAAATACACCAAGGTTTGAATGCCAAAACCAAAGCTTCAGTTACCTTGGTTGCAGGCAGCAGCTACATTTGGCTTTTGTGTCAATTTGTCTTCCTTGTTTTTTTCTGTCTCCTCTTCCTCATCTTCAGATTCAGATTTAAGCAAGCTGCTGTAAGAGCGTGGCGTAATGTTTCGTAGGGACTGCTTCCTGACTCCAAACGTCATCGAGGATGAGTCGTCACCTGTCCTCCAGTTTGCATCATCGCTGCTTGATGTGGAGCCCAAAAACCTCCTCGCCTGAACTGAGTAAAATGAGATTCATGATTAATTATGCACAAAAACAAATATTTACATGAGCTGCTTTTATTTCTTTTACATTAGATTCACTAATTCAAACTTATTTGATCCAACTGTTCATTCAGTAATAACAATGAGGGCAAAAGAATCATCTAATTAGACATACCTTTAAATGGTTTGACAATTCGCGCAATCTTGGCTCTTTCAATCCGGTCACACTTTTTATATCTAGGAGCAGAAAAACATGAGAAAGCATAAGTATGTGTCCAAGGTTAAGTTCAAGTGTACCCATCTATTAATGTGTTTAACTGGAAGAGTCAACTTGCCTTCATTAACTGAGGTGTTTAATATGCGTTACTGGAAAGAAATAAAAAGCATTTTTATGCTTCAAGTAAAAAAAAATTCTAAACCTACAAGGCAGACAGCATCTTAGGCACCAATAAAAACATTTATCAACGTGCGTCTTAAATTTGTCAATTCAAAATGTAAATGATTTTCCCCAAACACACTGGCTTAATGATTTGTATAGCCTTCAAAGCAACAGTTTGGAGTTATGTTTACTTAGCATTAAAAGGCTGTGAGGTGAAAAAGTAGCTTTTTGGGCTGGCATAGTTTAAAGTTGTTCAAATTACCCTCTTCCAGTCCAACTCAGTTTATCTATTATTTGCTGGACTCACCGGCCACTTCATAAGGTATACCTGTTCAACTGTTTAATGCAAACATCTAAGCAGCCAACAACATGGCAATAACTCAATGCATTTGGGCATGGCCAAGACAACCTGCTGAAGTTCAAAGCAAGCATCATAATGGGGAGGAAAGGTGGTTTAAGTGACTTCGAATGTTGCATGGTTGTTGTTGCAATTGGTTGGTCTCAATATTTTAGAAACTGCAGATCTACTAAGATTTTTCCATACAAGCATCTCGAGGGTTGACAGAAAGATTAGAAAATATCCAGTGAGCAGCAGTTCTCTGGGCAAAAATACCTTGTTGATGGCAGAGGTCAGTGGAGAACAGCCTGCTTCAAGCTCATAGGGAAACAACATTACTTCAAATAACCACTTGTTACAACCAAGGGATGCAGAAGAGCATCTCTGAATGTACAATATCTTGTACCTTGAAGCAGACTGGCAACAGCAGAAGAACACACCAGGTGTCACTTCTGTCAGCTAATAGCAAGAAACTGAGGCTACAATTCACCCAGGCTCGCAAAAAATGGACGAAAGAAAAATATGAAAAACAATGCTCATCTGATGAGTCTATTTCTGCTGCGTCATTTTGATGGTAGGGTTAGAATTTGGTTAAAACAACACGGATCCATCCTGCTTTATATAACCAGTTCAGGCTTGTTGTGGTGGTGTAATGGTGTGGGGACACTTTGGACCCCTTAGTACCAACTCAGCAACAGAATTGTTGCTGACTATGCCCATCTCTTTATGACCACAGTGTACCCATCTTCTGATGGCTGCTTCTAGCAGGATAATGTCACACCATGTCACAAAGCTCAAATCATCTGACAGTTGAGTTCACTGTACTTAAATGGCCTCCATAGGCACTAGATCTCAATCAAAGAGAACACCAACCTGGTCTAACCAGGTCCAAGGAAGGTGTACTTAATAAGGTAGCCACAAGTGTAAATAATGGCTTGTTGCAGATAGTGGGTCAATATAATTTCAAGATTACTGGCATTACCTTGAACTTAGTTGAGTAAAATCAAAATTCATCTAATGTACAAGTTAAAGAATATCATTTGATAGCGCTACTCCGTTCATAGTTTACTATACCCGATACTTATACCATGACTCAACTGAGCTGAAATGACTTATGCAAATAAATTAGACAATTAACGTAAAAATTTATCTCATTGTAATTTATTATTTTACATATAAAATACAAATTCTTAGGTGTATATGATAGTTACATTTTATTTTACATCATTAGGAAAGCCATGTTTAGACTGTCCCTGTAATGTAGTGGTTTACACATTCATCATACAAGCAAAAGGTCCCTGGTTCGATTCCAGGTGGGGGCACATGCCCCTTTCACCATGGAGGGTTGCGTCAGGAAGGGCATCTGGCCTAAAAACCACTGCCAAATTACCAATGTGGACTAATCCGCTGTGGTGACCCCTTGGGGAGAACACAAGGGAGCAGCCGAAGGTACTGGTACTGGAGTTGTGGTGATTTGATGGTTTTCTTTGCTTTCCATGACAGAGTAAAAGACAGAGTGTCCCTGTGGTGTAGTGGTTTATACATTGCCTTACAAGAAAGAGGTCCCTGGTTTGATTCCATGTGGGGACACAAGCCCCTCTGAACCTGGAGAGGTAGTGTGTCAGGAAGTGCGTGCTCTGCCAAATTACCAGTGTGGATTTATCTGCTGTGGCGACCCCTAGGGGAGAATACAAGGGAGCAGCTGAAGGAAGTTGTGGGTATTTGCTGGTTTCCTTTATTTTCCATGGAAGTCTGTGTTGTGAGTCTTGGTGACCAAAAAATGTGCCACATTAGGCTCCAGAAAATGATCATGTCTGTGATTAACGCTCTGGGGTTTCAAAGATTGGTTTTATTTTACTGGTGCCTCAGATCGCTCACTATATGGACTAAATTCACTGCTGTAATATCCAAGCAAGTAACTGTTTTAAATTCGAAAATATTGTTAGGAAAAAATAACCCGAAGAAGAAATGATTTGTGTGAATATTGGGATTCTTGTGGAAAGATGCAGGGAGTTCACACTCTTACTTCTCTCAAATGGAGTCATACAAAGATAGCATAACCCTAGAGCTATAATGGACTGATGTTGAGACCCGTTTTTAGGATGTAAAATATTTTGATATTCAAAAATTGGCTGACATTTTTCTATATACATAACAAGGATTGTATGTTTGAGTTGGGAAGAAAAGAACATGCCTTTGGAGATGATAACACTATTTGTAAATTACTCCGAGCATGTCCTGCGTTATGCCATGAAAAAAAATTGCATTGGTACCTTTTGGGCAACATGAAACATTAATACTAATTTATCTTTGATAAGTCACTGGGCCAGTAATATCAGCCAAATTATATACAGGGTCAAGCTCTAATGAAAAGTTCACCAGATTGAAATAAAATGTAATTATCCCTAAAGTTAGTTTATGGAAAGAGCATTTCAGAAATGAACTGGTGTGTTTCAACATTTACAGACTAATACCTAATAACCAAATCTAAATACTGAACTCTCCTTGTAGCTACATTTGTTTTCATGCTTGTTTCCGAAGGTAACAGATAAAAGTATTAGATGAGTGAAAGTAATGATTAGCTGCACCCCTAGATAGATCATCAGTCCAGATGTTGAACACATCACTGAAAGAATGTAGGAGACTCTAATATCAATGTTTGGCTGGTTGTTTTTTTTATCACATGTTCTTGCAGTTGACATCCCGAGATTCACCATGAATGAATGGCAGGGCTTTCTGAGGAGTGTGTATGTATGTGTGCATTGGGTGTGTGCAAATGAGATTTTGAGCTGCAGAGAGGCGGGGGTGAGACTGAGGAGGAGCTTATGTGGGCTTACATAATGGAAGTGCTCGGCTTCTTTAACCCGACTGTGTGAGAGAGAGGCTGTTCAAGCGACACGCTCTCCATTTCCCTCCCTGAGCCGTGCACAGCAGGGGATGAGAGCTGATGGGTTATTGATGCCCAGTGGCTTGTGTTGGTGTGTGCATATTTTAGATAGAGCGAGAGCGGAGGCATTGTAACAACAGTGCTGTCGTTTAGCAGGTAGCTGAAATCCAGCAGCGGTTTCCAGTGTAGGTATGGACATAGCTGCTCTGCAGGGTTACTCCAACAACCTCTACTCGCCTCACTACCAGGTAGGATCATCTGTGTGTCTTTTTTAAAGTGCAGGATTCAAACTGAGAGGGAAAACCTGGTCAGTGCTGCAGTCATCTGCCAATACTGTTCTATCTCTTTGTCAGTGTAAGCAGGTGAATGAGTCTCCTGCTTCGCTGGTGTCGCCTGTGCCTGCGACCCATTGGATAATTGTGTATATTCTCCTTGTTTGTGTGTCTTCATGTGTGTTTATGTGCGTGCTCCGTAGACTGGCTCTCGCTTTGGACGTGTTCATAAAACCATTAAAAAGTCAGCGACTGATCTGCAAGGCATCCAAAACACAGTTGATGTCACACTTTAGAATGTGTTAACGTGCAAACGGAAACACAAGGCTGCCACGAGGTTTTTAATTTTTTATTTTTTCATTTCATCAGATTTGAGCAAAAGTATTGATTTCAAGCCATACTTGTTAATGAATTATTGACTGGTGCTGTTTTAAAGCTGCTGATATCGCAGCGCTGCACGTGTCTTGAGAAACACTTTGAAGTGTCAGGACTGATTTCGGATGCATTTAGAATCCCAGGCGCTCGGCTCAAATGGGAGAGAAAAAGTTTGCTTGGGGTGAAGTTGAAGGGACGGATCTTTCTGGGGCTTTTATTTTTAGTTTCACGTGGATTCAGCTCACGCCGCTGTCTGCTGGCCCCTCTGCTCTGCTAGTGTATCTTAAATATTACCTGTGGTCTCGATTTTAATGACCCAGATGTTTTTCTTCAGAACGTGATGATGAGTGTATGTCTGTGTTGTGTAGAGCTCAAACAATGATATTGAAATTGAAATGAGGGAGAGGGGTGCAACAAAGGTCCCCTGCTCGAATCAAACTACAGTCGTGGCCATTTGTGGTCACTGTCTTAACCTCTAAACTTTAGGGATTGTCGTACACGTTCGCCTTACGAGCAAAAGGTCCCTGGTTCAATTCTAGGTGAGGACACAAGGATCTTACCATGAAGGGGTGCGTCAGGAAGGGCATCTGGTGTAAAATTTCTGCCAAATTTTACTGATGTGGATTAATCCACATCAGTAAAATGTGGCGACCCCTTGGGGAAAATACAAGGAAGCAGCTGAAAGTGCACACACTCAGATGATTGATTAGGTGAGTTTCAAATAAATTGACAGTCACTGCTTCCAGCTTCTGTTATGTTGGAATTTCCAGCTTCTCTTTGTTTCAGCAATTTTCAATTAAAGATTGGATTTTGGACTGCTACGAACAAATTAGGAATTTACCGACATCTTCTTAGCATATGGCTGATCAGTAAGTTAGGAAAATAGTTAATTAATAAAAAGTTTACATTTGATGATGGTTGTGTAGAAAAAAGATACTCATTTCTTACCTGTACTCTTTCTTACAGAAGAATCACTGTCACAACGGACTGTTTTTTTACTGACGTAGCTGCTAAAAGAAAGAGCTTCTGTATGTCTTCCTAACAAGAATATGGATTTCTATTGACATGTGGACATATGAGAAGTTTAGTTTTTAAGTAATGCGGTGGAGCTAATGTCATGGCGAGGTCCATACATCCCTCCTTTCATCATCCGCAACTCTCAAGTATTGCTATTCCCCTTAAAGTAAGATTAGTAAGATTTTAGTGAAACTTGATCACAAAGATCTTCTCCTAAATCATGGTCAAACTTAAGGTCACGTTAGTTGTTTTGGAGGCCCTTTACAATTTTCACAAGAATCACTACTCCTAAGAGTATTGTTGTGGATTGTAATGCTCATAAAATAAGCATTTGCCCATATCCCTCTTCCTTCGATGCATGATTGCCATCATTAAATGTATTTAATGCCTTAAGCTAGGTTAGGACTGGTCAAGAGCTATGGCTGTTCAGAATCAGAAGCCTTAATTAATATTCTTCTTCGTCTTCTTCTTCTTCACATAAACATTCAAAGTTATTATAGTAGATGCAAATAAATATAATTATGAGAGATAGAAGAATGAAAATGAAACTATATAAACCTATTTGTAAAAAGGGTGATATGTTCCATAAACACTTGGCCATATGACCATCATATAAACAGTCCAGGTGTTAAAGGGAGAAGTTATAAAGTTTGATGGCCACAGGTAGGAGTGATTTCCTGTGGCGTTCTGAGTCTGTTGCTGAACGCGCTCCTGTTGTCCTGATATGACTGTTTGTGAGCTTCTTTGACTTCTCAGTGGATTTTAATTCTCATTAGTTTGTGCAATGCAGCCAACCAACTCTGGGAAAACATTTTGTTTCTGTACTTCACACTTCAAAATAACCTGTGAATTGTGATGAAAAAATGAAAACTGTTCTCTGCAGCCGTCGTTCAAGCTTTCAGTTTTGATGTGTTTTCTTGCTTTTTTCTCTGGGTGGTGGACTCTATCATTTCCCTTTCCTGTTCAAGCCAACTTTTCCACCAATCAGTTTTTGAACTACCACATACATTTGTCACCACTGGGCTGCATGCTGTTGGCTTTTGGTCAGTTGAATCCCCACAGACCCTCTCTTTGCGTGGCCGAAGAGCTACACAAATGGCCACCAATGCAAAGCTATAAATTCTGTATTAGCGACAAAAGACTCAATAATGCAAAATTCTAATTTCATACTAAGGTGATGAAGTAGAAGAACAAATTCATACGCTTAAAACTGAAGAACGTCTTTGTGAATGGAATCTAAATCACCTCAGGAACTAAAACTTCTGTAACTAATTGCAGCTGTAATTATAACTGGGGTGAAATAAGCATAAATACTCCAGATGGGATTAGCTGAAAATTACTGACCAGCGCACAATTTTAAAATTACTCCTCCTTCTCTAGAGTAATAAATCCAGTACCAGTAAGGGTAAGGTGAGGTAAACTTGAATAGCTGGGGTAGCTGTGAACTGGTGTCTTATCTTTCTGACCCTCTTTCCTTTCCCTCCATCTTCCTCCTCTTCAGCTCGAGGCTTTGAAGCAGCAGAACTCCAAATACCAGGAAGAGCTCAGTCTGTCGAAGGAGCGGAGCAGCTCCGAAAACCAACGTATTGGAGTCCTCTGCAAGGAAATGTGAGTACTCATGATAACTAATGTGTTTTTTCCTGCTTCGCGCCTTGTAAAGGTGACCCCAGCCAGCCAGTTCATTAGATTGGAGCTGGTAAATTTGTCCTGGGGGTTCAACACTGATGATTAAACATCCACCCTACATTTAGAAGCTCTAATTCTGCTCAAAGCGAGGACTATGTGCCAATGTGGCTTGACTGGATAATATTTGTAAAATATAAACATGTAAAAAAAAAATCCCTTTATTATTGTAGGTAAAATGTCAAATGTCTTATTAAATTGTATAACTCTCTAGAGAAATGCTCCCACTTGTAAATAAGCTCTAAATTGTTGTGGAAAGCCTATAATTAGCCAAAGCATGCTGTTATGTGATTATGGAAGTGGAGGACAATACATAATGCTCCTTATAAGCACAGCAAGGAAGACCTCTTGGGAATCATTCCTTCCATATAAACATTTCTGAACCATTACTTCTCGCTCTTAAAAATAGTGTGCATTCTTTAACCATATTTAAGATCCTTAACTACAGATCACGTATACAATGCATGCTATTGTTTTTACATTTTTGGAAGCATATTCCCTGCTCTTTACGCAGCCGTTTCTTTCTATTAATTCATGTATGGATTGAAAATTACTGAGGGTTATTAAGACCAGTTTAAGGTTTGCAATGCAAATGGACTGACACTTATTTGGCAGTTTTCTATTCTAACTGAGACTCAAAGCACCTTTTATTTCAAGCCCCATTCACACATACAGCTCTTTATTCTGTCTTTAGGCATATTTAACTATCGGGCATATATTCACACTCCAATTGATGCATTGGGAGCAATTTGGGGCACAGTGTCTTGCCCAAGGACACTTTGGCAAGTAAGCTGAAGGCGCTTGGGGATCAAACCACCAACCTCACACAGGAGCTTTTGGGTGGTTGATTCCTCCAGTCTGCAGGCTTGCCTCTAGCCCTGGTGGGGTCTGGCATGAGCAGTGAGGGATCTCTGGGACCCTTTCACACTGCACCTCTCACCCCACTGGGTGTAGACGCTTGATAGGGAGACGGAGACACCTTGTCTTTCCCAGACATCTTACAGCGGAGACCCTGTCGCAGGGTGGCAGTTCACTCGACTCCCTTGAACACCCTATCAGGGCCAGGTCCCAGCCACCCAGTCCGTGTCCATTCGAAGCTTCGCTCTCATATGGGATGGATGACCTCAAGCCAGTTGCTGGCCCTCTGTCGCGACCACAAAGTATTCCCCACACCATTTCACCATCACCAGCAGCCTCAACCATTGATACAAGACAGGATGGATCCATGCTTTTATATTGTTTATGCCAAATTCTGACCCTACTATCCAAATGTCACAGAAGAAATTAAGATTCAAACAACACAGTCCTCTATTTTATAATTTTGTTGAGCCTGTGTGAATTGTAGCCTCAATTTCCTGTTCTTAGCTGAAGTGAGTAACACCCGGTGTGGTCTTCTCCTACTGTAGCCCATCTTCTTTAAGGTTTGACATGTTGTACATTCAGAGATGCTCTTTTGCATACTTCAGTTGTAACAAGTGTTTATTTGAGTTACTCTTGCCTTCTTATCAGCTCGAAGCACACTGACTGTTCTTCTCTGACCTCTGGCAGCAACAAGGCGGTTTCACGCAGAGAACCACCGCTCATTGAGTATTTTCTTGTTTTCAGACCATTCTCTGTTAACCCTAGAGATGGCTGTGTAGGAAAATCACTGTAGTGTCAGACCAGCTGTTTGACACCAACAACGATGCCACATCAAGAGTCACTTATATCACCTTTCTTCCTCATTCTTTTGCTCAGTTTAAATCAGCAAGTCGTCTTGACCGTGTCTACAAGCTTGAATTGCATTGAGTTGCTGCTATGTTATTGTGAACAGGTATACTTAATGAAGTAGCTGGTGAGTGCATACACATGTGGACAGAACTGTTGGTACCCCAACAAAAACCAAAAAAGGCCACTGATATAACTTGAAACTGACAAAAGAAAAGTAAATAAAATGTAATTAAACTTAACTAATGAAAATCAGATATTGCTTTTTATTGTGGTTCAACAGAATTGTTTTAAAAACCAAACTAATGAAACTTGCCTGGACAAAACTGACGGTACCCTTAACTTAATATTTTGTTGCACAACATTTCGAGGCAATCACTGCAGTCAAGCAGTTTCTGTAACTCTCAGTGAGACTTCTTCACCCGTCCACAGGTATTTTGGCCCACTCTTGGTGAGCAAACTGCTCCAGCTGTCTCAGGTTTGATGGGTGCATTCTCCAGACTGCATGTTTCAGCTTCTTCCACAGAGTTTCAATAGGATTTAGATCAGGGCTCATAGAAGGCTGCTTCAGAATAGTCCAGTGTTCTTAGCCATTCTTGGGTGTTTTTAGCTGTATGTTTTAGGTCATTATTCTACTGTAGGACCCATGATCTGTGACTGAGACCAAGCTTTCTGACACTGGGCATCGCATTTTCCTCTAGAGTGCCTGATAGTCTTGAGATTTCATTGCATCTTGCACAGATTAAGCATACCCTGTGCCAGAGGCAGCAAAGCAGCCCCAGAAAATAACCACGCCTCCTCTATGTTTCACCGTAGGTATGGTGTTCTTTTCTTTGTATGCTTCATTTTTGTGTCTGTTAACACAGAACTGAAGGGACTTGCTAAAAAGCTCCAGTTTGGTCTCATCTCTCCAAAGGACATTCTCCCTGAGGCTTTGCAGATTTCCAGTATGCATTTTTTGATGTTTTGCTTTCAACAGTGGCATCCTCCTTGGTCATCTTCCATTAAGTCTCACACAGTGACGGGTGGTACAATCTGACACTCATGTACCCTGACCTTTGAGTTGACCTCTAGTCTCTAGAAGTTGTTGGGCCCTTTGGTTACCATTCGTATTTCTGTCACTTCAATTTGTCATCGTCATCTATTTTCTTCTTGCGGCCACGTCCAGGGAAATTGGCTACAGTTCCGTGGACCTTAAACTTCTGAATAAGATGTGCAACTGTAGTCACAGGAACATCAAGCTGCCTGGAGATGGTCTTATAGCCTTTACCTTTAACATGCTTGTCTCTAATTTTCTTTTTGATCTCCTGAGACAAGTCTGTTCTTAGCTTTCTGTGGTCCACGCTCGGTGTGGCACACACCATGATACTAAACATCACAGTGACTACTTCTTACCCTTTAAATAAGCAGACTGACTGATTACAAGTCTGAAGACACCTGTGATGTTAATTACAGGACACACTTTATTTTACCATGTCCTTATGGTCAAATTATTTTCAGTCTTTTCTAGGGGTACCATCATTTTAGTTGAGGCAAATTTCACTAGTTTGTTTTTAAAATAATTCTCTTCAACCACAATTTTGATTTTCATTAGTTATTTTTCCATTACATTTTTTATTTATTATTACTTTTGTCAGTGTCAAGCTATTTCAGTAACCTTGAATGGAAGGGCACCAACAATGTTATCCACATATGTATGCCTTTTCACAATAACATAGCAGCAACTCAGTGCAATTCAAGCTTGTAGACATGGTCAAGACGACTTGCTGGAGCTTAAACTGAGCAAAAGAATGAGGAAGAAAGGTGATATAAGTGACTCTGAATGTGGCACTGTTGTTGGATACCATCAGTTTTGTCCCTATGTGGACTGCAGTGATGTCTTTTTTAGGAAAGGCCTTGCTTTTTTCATCAAGACAATACTAAACTATATTCTGCATGCATTACAACAGCAAGGCTTTGTAGTGAAACAACTGACACAACTAATAAAGAGAAAGAACTGAACTCCTATATGGAGGAAGAATGAGAAAACATTTTGCTTCAAAAACTACGGTAACTGGTTCCCTCACGTCATAATGCTTATAGAGTGTTCTAAGAAGAAAAGATGATGCAGCATTAAATGTTGCCTTGTCTTAACTTATTTAAAGTGTGTTTAAAATATTATATAATTTTCATATATAACACTTCTCAGTTTCAAACTGTGAAATGTCTTTGTAGTATGTTCAGTTAAATATAGGTTTTAATTATTTGCATATTATTGCTTTTTTTTTATTCACAGTTTACACAGTGTTACAACTTTGGGAAAACAGTATTGTGTAGATTATTGACTACTTCTATGTCTTCCACAGTGTTGGTATGGAAGCTCTTTCATTTAAAAATGAATTAGTGGTATGCCTTTTATCTTTTTGATGCAGGGTAAAAATATTCTGTCTTCGAATTGCATATTTTTAGATTGTGTTGTTTTTTTTTTCTGGTGGATCTCCAGCCTGACGCCGCAGTCTATTTATAGACCTTGTGTTTGTCTGAAGCTGTCACGTGCCTCTGTGTACGTGTGTGAATATGTTCTGTCTGTCCATGCGTGTGTTTTTTGGAGTTTATACATCATTTTGCCACACCTCCCCTGAGTCATCAGAGCCACAAACTGCAATGTCAGAGCTCCAGATGGCTCTAACTGGCTGAATTATAGTCATCGATATGTAGCCTTTTGTCAGAGGAGTAGCAGATGATGGAGACACAAAATGTCAAAGCATGACCTCAGTTACAGTGAAGCAAAGAGAGTTTCAGTCTCCTTAAGCTGCATTTTGTCTTTTTTCCTGTCACTGCGTTAATAATTTAAAAAACATTTCTAAATGGACGAGTCATGTTAAAACCCTTCGCTGCTGTGTTACATTTGCCCTCCCTCCACTTCCATCCCGCCTTGTCCCAACAATATGTTCCACCATCCTTTCTGAGGCATGTCCTTCCTCACTCTGCTGGTGTTATGTAATCCCTCCGCTCCTCCTTGGACCGCCTGGCTCCAACATGGCCATTTCTCTCGCCGTGACATCAGCATGTGTGTGTGTGAGAGAGACCGAGTGTGTTTTCAGGTTTGTACAGAAACAACGCGGCTTTGTGTTCTGGGAGAACAGCTGTTTTCTTTATTGAATTTCTTTATTTAATTTTTGGCACTACTGTAGATTTGTCTGTTAAAGCTAAAGATATTCTTCAATAATTTGGTTTACACAGGTTTTGTTCTGCTTTTGCACATTTTGCCATGAAAATGGTCACACGCTGTGGGATCAGCAGCAGTTTTGTCCGTGTTACGCAGGTGGTGTTCAGGTGCACAAGTGAGCTGAAGGGCACTTGTGTTTTGGAAGTGTGCAAAATGCAAGAAATTAGGCTTCAAGTGTTAAAATACAGTTCAAGTGATGTTAATATTTGTAACAACAAAACCAGCAGCTGATTGTTTGGACTGTGGGACTCATGAAAGCACAGTTGTGTGTTATATTGGAAATGATTTGGTCCAAAACAACAGGTCAGAAGTTCTGAAACTGGCTTTATCAAGAAATCAAATAGTAGCCTAGTATGGAATTACTCTCCGTTTAGTTGTTTCAGTTGCGGCCCATTGGGTGGCTTTGCAGAGTGTGAAAATTGCAGTGTCAATCAATTGTATCCTTCACTCTTACATATACTTGCTGCAGTCGCTCACCTTGAAGTTGGGAGAAGTTAGGGCTTGTGTTAGTTTGCTGTCATCAACTTTCTATGGTCTCTGATCTCTGGTCAGCACGTCTCTGCCCCTTTACACACCACTGTATTTTGTTGAAAGGGTTAATTGTTTATGTTATAATCTTTTATGATGATTACAATAATTAATTAATTATGATAAACATGTTGAATACAGTGTATAGCCACTGCAGATCTCACAGACTGCATAAAAACATCTTAAAAATAACTTTTTTAAAAAAGAAAACCTGCATTTAGTTTTGCGGTGGTCTATACAGCATTAGCATAGACTGTATATAAAAAATGGAGATAACTATCGTAACATCACTTGTTGGTAAGTAAAGTCCCACCTTCCCACCTTGCAACCTCAAGCTGAGCATTTTGACTGTTGCCATTTTGCTCTTTTGAAACAAAGAGACACCACACTCTCATCCATTAATGACTTGTCAAGTACAAAGTAGGCCCGCCCTAAATTCATACCCTACTACTTTTTGATTCTAATGATCGTGTTGTATTCATTAAGACTTAAAACTAGTGATGGCGACCATAAACTCATTGAAAAAGTGTTTACTAAGGTTATAACTCATGCAAGCCTAGAGCTGTTTTCCTTTAGACTTCTGTACAATCAGACTTCTTTTTGCAATCATAGAAATTGCCCCCCTGCTGGGCAATAGAAGAAAATGCAGATTTAAGGCATTTCCACATTCCCACTTAGGCGCACAACCCAGATTTGACTTAAAAACAAGTTAACCTGAAGCCATCGTACAGGATGTTTCAAAAACATGGACCCAATTTCAATGTGGTATATTTCTTGATACAACATGAGACAATTACACAATGTTACAAATGGTTTGTGGCGCCTAGTTGTGGTCTTTTAAAACTCTGTGCCCCACCTTTTCATGTGGTATACATTTCATTTATGGGCAGTTCGTGGTTGCAGAGATATAGTGATTTCAAATCAGGTCCATCTTTTTGAAACACACTGTACTACCACGTTAGGTAGCTGGTGACACAGTGCTGACCAAGGCTACGTTCCTACTGCAGGCAAAAGTGGCCCAAACCCGAATTTATGTTTGTTTTTTTTTGTTTGCCCGTATGTGACCCATATCAGATTTTTTATGACAGTCTGAACAGCACGAGTCCAATGATTCATGTGTGGTCCTGAATTGGATACGTTGTTTTTCAAAGTGACTTCAGTCTGAATGAACATGTCACATTTCATCTGACTTTAACCTCACTGAAGTGAGACAGACGTCATAATTCTGCGCTGGAGGAGGCGAGTCGCTAATGTAAACAATGGTTGAAAAAAAGCATGGCAGACAGCACTGATGGAGCTAGTCAGTGGAAAGAAAGTGAAGTTTTACTCACACACTGACATGTGTAGCATCTATATTTGATTCCATAAACACAGCATGCTGCTTGTGACGTCACGTCTTCTTCTGCACATGTGCGTCACTTCAGGGCCATAGACTGTTCCTACTGGAGTCTGATGGTGGTGGCATTTAAATTATAATATTAACGACCATGCAAAAAAAATCAGATTGCAGCAAAAAATTGGGATTAAGCATTAAGACTTGCAGTGTGAACATAGCCTACAGTTACCTAACATATAATGACAATAGGGCTGAGTGATAGAGCTTATAGATACTTAATGGTTTTTAGAATGTATTGTGATACACAATATACAGTATGTGCATATTTTATATTATCTAAAGCTCTCCATAAAGGCTTCAGTTATTCCTTTTTATGCATATAATGAGTGTAAAAACTTTAGTAGTCACTGCAAAATGCAGCTGCATTAAAACATTCAAACAATTTTGACTCTGCATTGTTGTTTCTGGCTGGACCAAAGTGGTGAAACAACCACCAAACATCAAATGGAGGTGATTTTAGCTTGTTGTAAACTTCTACTTTCAAATGGTCAAATGAAAAGAATATTAAAACAGAGTTCAGATTTCTTGTGGGTAGTTTTTGATGCAGAAAATGAAGATTTTATTCCCAGGTTCTGCTTTGTGTAATGTGCAGCACAAATCTGCTGTGATTATACAATATTAGATGATACTGTAGATTACATATGACGTTATTTAATAGGTTAATTATGAGAAGATGGTTCACTCTGCTACATCTGGTTTCAGTACCAAAAAAATAAAACCTACATATAAAGAGACGAAGTCAGGGAGACCTGAGACTTCCATGTCCTCTTAACACAGAATATGTAAAAGGGAGTGAACAAACACATTTTACACAGTGCAGCTCCCCTCTAAGTCAGCCCGTTCCCTGTTGTGTCAGAGTGGAGGTTGCATTAGAGGCATAGTGAATGTAATTATGCAGCAGGCAGCCAAATATTTCACCCAGATGGCGCTCTGATTGGGCCATTAGTCACACATAGCTTCAGAGTTCTAACTTTGACACAAATCCTAGGGATGACCCACATGGGGCTGAACTCAATTTCCTGAACAAATCGTTTGGTTCCAGCATCCAAAAATATCCAGATTCCCTGACAGCACTGTCTGTGCTGCTGTCTATTTGATTACATAGTCAAATCGCAGTATCAGACTTATAATATCCCTTGCTGTTTTATGCATATTATATATCACTGCTCTGTATTAACCACTCCCGTGTCAGCAAAGATATTAAAGCAGGCTTGTGTCATAGTGAACACAAGCAGCATAAACAGAACAACAGGTGACTTTTGATGTTAAACATTTAGATCTTTATGACTTCTTCTTGATATTGCAGATATGAGGTATGAGGTCCTTCTTTTTGATATCAGTGAAGATCGTTTTGGCTCCAGTAATATATTACTTGGGGTTTTTCAGGCACTCCGTTAAGGTGTCCTCATCCCAAATGATACATTTGCTCTTGTTGGCATGTGTGTAAGAGAAGCTTTCTGCTTGCCCAGTCTTGCATCTAAACAGACCCCAGAGGTTGAGACCCACCTTGTGCTTGCCACCTTGCTCTGATGTCTGGCACTTTGCACACTTCTAGACAAGAACCTTCTTTCTCTTATCAGTGTCTCTCATGATTAACTTTTGATGGGCGGCTGTGGCTCAGGAGGTGGAGAGGGTCGTCTTCCAAACAGAAGGTTGGTTTTTCAATCCCCAGCTCCTCCAGCTTACATGCTGAAGTGTCCTTGGCCAAGACACTCAACTCCAAGTTGGTCCTGATTGATCCATCAGAGTGTGTGTGTGTGTGTGTGTGTGTGTGATGGTTAAAATGCACTTAAGGCATTGAATAAAGCACTGTATGAATGTGAAAGCTCAAATCCCACCCCTCCACAAATAAGATTGACAGTTGGTATGAGGTGTTTGTGGGTTTTTTTGCTGAACATGACACTGTGCACTATGGCCAAACATCTTCACGTTGGTCTTAAATGTCAGAAGGACAGTTCCAGAAGTTTTGTGGTTTTGGTCAGACGCTCAAGCTGTGCTGCAATGTTCTTTTTAGAAAGAAGAGGCTTCCTAAAACCTAGTCATGCTTTTTCAGTCTTTTTCTAATTTTACTGTCTTGAACTTTAACATTTAACGGGCTAACTGAGGCCTGTAGATGAGATGTAGCTCTTGGGTTTTTTGGAGATTTTCTGAGCATTGCAGGGTTTGATTTTGAGATGCCATTGCTGGGACATCCACACCTGGGAAGAATGCAGCGTTGCGTTAAGACACACCTGAATGCTCCAGACCAGCAAACTGCCAAAACTTCTGCTTTATGAGAGGTGCTCACATTGGCTGATGATCATTTAATCAAGTGCATTAGATTAGCAGCACCTGGCCATTACTTATCCTCTTAATTCCTCTAAAAGTAGTAAGGGTTTGACAAGTGAACACAGAAGGGCCTTAAACCTGTATTCTTTTTAGTGGCCACTAAGGGGTGATACCTGTGGATTGCAAAGATATTCAGTCCAATAGAAGTCTACAGAAAACAGCCCTTGGCCCTGACCTCTGTAAACACTTCTCTGATGAATTTATTGGCTCAAACACGCATTTGAGGTCATATTGAATGAAGCACTGAGTCTTTTTACAAAATTCTAAATGTCAGAAATAAGTTTTATCCAGAGTACGCTCACTGGTTAATGGCTTGTAAGTGAAAGTCATTAAACCGTGAGCGTGTGGTTTTACAGTCAGATCCATCTCTCACTCATCACGCTTTCAAAATACCGCTAATCCTGAGGCTTCATAACAGGACTTCACAAGCCAATGTCACGTTGGCTACATCCATGTTTTATACTGTCTATGGGTACAACATCTGGAGCTGTCATTGCCCCCTGCTCACAGCATTACATGTTAAAGCCCCCTTTATGCCCAGGCTTCTCAGACATGTAAAACAACCAACAATTCAAATTCCACATCACTTCTCGACTGGTTTGGAAGTTTTGCACCATGCCTTCAAATTTGGGTGAACGTTGATTGACCAGCACTTCTGGTTCACGTTACCGAGCTGCTTACTTATGAAATTCCCACTTTTCATGGGCTGTTCATTTTTTAGTAAGATGAGCCTGTCCTTGTACAAACCATAGCAGTCTTTCTGCAGCTTTCCAATCTTTTATTTTTTATTACACCTGTATACATCTTTGAACACGGCACTTTGGTTTTCTCCCCTGGTTGTCCCTGCTCAGACATCACAAACATAGAAATAGCTTTTTTTGAACACTTACAAAGTTTTCCAAATATAAACCCATCATGCTTTAATGGAGTGCATTATGAACAATGATTGGCTATTTTGAATAGTTTTACAGATGTCTCTGATTTAGGGATTTAGAGGGTTGAAGGCTGAACTTTTGGATTCTAACTGAGAAATAAAAAAGGCTCAGTCACAATCACATTTTCATGT
>VUQH01008399.1:0-15515 GCA_015106775.1 Etroplus canarensis
AGGTGGGGGCGGGGCTCAGCACGATACGCGCCGGGAATGTTTGTGTAAACAAGATCCAGCGTGTTTGTCCCTCTTGTAGCAAAGTCCACATACTGATGGAATTTAGGGAGCACCGTTTTGAGATTTGCATGGTTGAAATCTCCGGTGATTATAAACAGTCCATCAGGGTGGGCATTCTGCAGCTGGCTGATAGCTGCGTAAAGCTCACACAGAGCTTTCTTAGCATTAGCGCTGGGTGGAATATACACTCCGATAATCAGGGCGGTAGTGAATTCACGGGGTAAATAAAAAGGTCTGCATCTAACAATCACGAACTCCACTACCGATGAGCAGTAGTTAGACACAAGCACAGAGTCCTTACACCATTCCGTGTTGATGTAAACACATACACTGCCACCGCGAGTCTTACCGCTGAGGGCAGCATTTCTGTCCGCACGAAACACGGTTAGCCCTGCGAGCTGACTGGCGGCGTCTGGAACACTGTCACTAATAATAATAATAACATTTATGTGTTTCTGTGTGGTTTGGATCACTCACTATGAAACGTCCTGATCCTCAGCTGAGCTCCACACTGATGGGGATTCACTGTGAGTTTTAAAAATCTAAAGATGTGTTGCAGAGCTGATGAACAGCTGGAGAGGCCGGAAGGAGTGTATTAAAAAACACACCAGACCTGGCACACAGCAGCAGGTAAGAGGAGGATTACTGTAGTTTTAAAGCCAAGTGTTTGATGTTCTTTGCTGATTAAGGATTTTAGCTGCTGCTAATCTCTCTGACTCCTGCAGCCTTTTGATGTAAAAGCAGCTCCTGCTTCTCCTTAAATACCTGCAGTCTGCTAAAGCATGTGTGCTGCGCTTTTATTTTGAAGAGCTGGTATTTATGGAGTGATTTTTACAGCCTGCTAGAGCCGAGCGTGCGTTTGATCCCAGCAGAGAGTAAACCGGCAGCAGGCCCAAAGCCGCTGAAGCGATTCAGATGAAACAGACGTGAGTATCTGAAGATCTGCTGCTGTCAGGAGAGGCTGAGGAGGCACTCAAGTGGAAAGGCTTCAGCGTCGCACGCACTCATCACAGCCCAGCAAGTCTGCAGGAATCAACACGAAGATGTGTTTCCGATGCGGGAATCTGGCTGCAGACTGTCTGATCCTCTGACCCTGAATCCCCGCACAGAACTGAACCGGCATTTTATTTGGATATTTGAAAAAAAAAAAAAAAAAGCGCAGAGCTCTGCACTATGAAGCTGGGTTTGTTCTTATCCAGGTAACCTCAGGGTTAACTCTGAGTTTTCAGTACGACGATGGCCGTTCACGTGTTATCAGGATACATCACCATGTTAACTGATGCAGCAGACCTAACCTGCTCCAGACGAGGTCAAATTTTTGATTAGAGATCAACAGGTATGAAACCACAGCCTGCTGACCAATCAGATCTCTGGAAAATAGCCTCGCTGATCCTGAAGATCCTTCAGAGCTCTGAATGCAGATAGTAGGAGGGTTTGAAGGCTTATTAATGGTGTGAAAAGTCTCTGAGCTTCAGTAATGAGTACAGAGAAACTTTAATGATTTTATTCCGTTTGGCTGAAAAACCCAGCAACAAAGCCCCCTAAGCCAGTGTACTCCTAGTGCCGGTCCCAAGCTCAGGTAAATGGGGAGTGTTGCATCAGGAAGGGCATCTGACACAAAATCTTTGCCAAATCAAATATGCGGATTCCTAAATGCGACTTCCATACCGGATCGGTCACAGCCCAGGTGCCGTTAGCAAAAAGGTGGAAACTATGCTACTGTTGGCCAAAAACCAAGGACGGGGAGAGAGGGAACGTGTGTTAGGAGGCAGAGAGAGAAGGAAAGGTAGGAGGGTGGAGGTGAGAGTAGGGACTTTAAATGTAGGGACCATGACTGGTAAAGGGAGAGAGCTGCTGATATGATGGAGAGAAGGAAGGTAGATATATCGTGTGTGCAAGAAACCAGGTGGAGAGGAAGCAAGGCTAGGAACATCGGAGGTGGATTCAAACTGTTCTACTATGGTGTAGGTAGGAAGAGAAATGAAGTAGGGGTCATCTTGAAGGAAGAGTAAGTGAAGAGTGTTCTGGAGGTGAAGAGTGAGTGACAGTGACTCTGAGGCTGGAAATTGCTTCAGGATCTGGGCACGCGCACAAAAAATGATGTGCTTCAGAGGTCGTTTAAACTCTTCTGCACAAAATGTATCAGTGAGCTCCGCCTCCTCAAATCAGAGACTTTATCAGAGGAACAGAGGCAGCGATCATAAAGACGTCCGGATATAAACTGCAGCTGTGGAAGCAGAAACTTTAATTTTACTGCCAAATAAATGCTTTGATTACGGTTCATTTATGTTATGGGGCGGTCCTACGAACTTTGTTTGCACCTGTGGCCCCCGAGTGGGGGTTTCCATGTCTTCTGCTACCCAAGGGGGTGGTCCCACCACAGTTATTATAATTTTATATTTGTTTGTTTATATTGTTTTCAGTTCAGTTTAGTTTCAGTTAGTTTCCAGAGTGGGTTTGCTTGTTTTAGTTTAGTTTTTATTGTTTGAAAATGTTTAGTTTTTATTAGTTTTAGTTTTCTTAATTATTATAATATGTTTAGTATTTGTCAGGGGAAGATTTAAGATGTTTAGATCAGAAATTACAAAACAAACACAACACTCTGTGAAGGCAGATGAATCGCAGTCATGTAGACATCAATAAACAGAAGCACCAAAGCCTCATCAGACTGACTGACCAAATTTAATCCAACTGACAAAGACTAGAACTAAGAACATTTCCTGTATATTTTTATTTTAGTTAACACAATTTTTTTTCTCATGTAGTTCTAGTTTAGTTTTAGTTAACTATAAAAACCGTGGGTCCCACAAACACTGTGGCCTTTTCGGCCTCCTGAGTGGTTCTTGCAGCCACTGACTGGGACTCCTTGGACCCTTTTATTTTAACTCTTGTTCAGTTGAACCTTTGAGCTATGGTGCTTTTTTTGAACGCTTGAACTGTTGTGGTTTTGAATTTTCAACCTCATGTCATGTTTGCTCCTGTTTTGTTTTGCCAAAGTCATAGTTATTGTCAAGTCTAAGTCAAGTCAGGTCAGGTCAGGTCCTTTCCTGGCAGATATCTTTTGGTCTTAGTTTATTATGATGGATGTTTTTCAGCTGAATAAAGCTCGCTCTAAGTTTGAACTTGGGTCCTAATGCTCTAATCACACCGCAGATCATGACAGAGCAACGCGACCAGAAAAGGGGCCCGGCGGAGTCCGCTGCCTGGTTTTGCGACGGACCAACCGCCCAGTTCAGCTGTCTGCAGGGCAGCGTCACCTGGACCAGCACCTTTCCCCAGGAGAAGACGGCGCCCGTGCGGTGCCAGAGCCCCCAGCCGCTTTAGAGCCCGAGCTGCATCAGAGCCCGAGCTGCATCAGAGCCCGAGCTGCAGGAGCAGCTGCCGATCATGACAATTTATTGATTTCACAGCTGAAACTTTAACCCTTTAAACTCTGCAGGTTACTCGGTGTGCTCTGAATCTCAACTGATAGAGGATCAGCCGCTGTACTTTGTCTCATTTGTGTGATTGGCTGGTGATCAATAACCTGCAGATGAAAGTGATCGGTTTGTAATGTGAGCTCTGTTAGCTGTAGCAGATCAGAACCAAACAAGGAGTGGATGTGAAGTCAGTTTGAGGTGCTGGGAGTCGTTCATTGATCTCAGGAAGATCTGACTGAAAGGGTTGGCGATAAATGTATTCCTACGGCAGGAAGTCCATATAGCACTCAGAGTATACTAGGAATAAAGTGATCAGCTGATTTTAAACTCTGAACAGAATCTGCTCTGGACCAGTTAATGTGTTCAGCATCAGTTACCACGGTGATTCATCCAGCTTAAAGAGAGACACCTTTATCACACCAAAAACTCTGACTGACGCATCAAATCTGACTTCACAGTTACAGCTCGCTGCTCTCTGAGCTCAGTAAACTCTTTCCTGATGAGTTTATGGTCTCAGTCACTGGTTTCAGGTCTTGATGAGTAAAACGTGATGTTCATGTTGGAGATGGACAAAATGGATGTACCCAGAGTGCAGCTTAATGTTTTTCACAGAAACATAACTGCACCAGGTTATAACTGATGACAACCTGAGCATCAGTGGATTTTCTCTTGTTGGAGCTGGCAGATTACACCGCGAGTGGCAAGAAAAACGGCGGTGAATTTGCCATTTATATTAACAACCGCTGGTGTAACCCCCGCTATACATCAAAGAGTGTATTTGTAGCCCGGACATTGAACTATGTGCTGTTGGACTCTGACCTTTTTATTCACCACGTGAGTTTTCACATCGTGACAGTGTACGTACCTCCCTTTGCTAATCCCACCTCTGCATCTCACAGCATCCACTCTGCAACAGCGCAGCTACAGGCTGAACACCTGAGTGTGTTCAATGCTCTCAGGAGACTTAAATCATACAACATTAAATAGAACACTAACCACCTTCACCCAGTACGTAACCTGTCCCACCAGATGTGAGAGGACAATAGAACTGCTGTATGCAAATAATAAGGATGCGTACAGCTCCTCTGCACCCCCGAGTAAATCAAACCACAACCCGGTCCACCTCGCTCCCTGTTATGTCCCTCTAATTAAGAGGCAGCCTGTGGCCACGAGACCAGTGACAAAAGTTGACAGAAGTCAACCGGAGTTTATGGCTGAATAAATCTTTAGTTGCTTGGTCAGCTCACATCTCTGTGCATGCTTTATGAAGAGTGTGTGTCAGGAACCTCTCCTCTAATCACCTGTGGCTATACCTTAAACTAGCCACACCAGGTTGGTCTGCAACCACCAGCCACTCCCTTCCTCCCTCCACCTCCTTATCTTGATTCCACAGCCTCGTCCCCTGGCCCCCAGGCTCATGGAACGCTTCACACCCTCCATCCAAACACCTGTACCCCTCCCCCACATGTCACCTTCACTCCTGACCAGATCCAGAGATAGGTGATGAGCCCCATGGTCCTCAAAGCTCGTGTCCCCCAGCTTTGTGCAATAATCCATCACATGTTCAATGTGAGGCTTAATCTGGAAAAGGTCCCTGTACTGTGGAAGCGGTCATGCCTCATGCCAGTGCCAAAGACGTCACGTCCGTGGCACTGACATCAGATATAATGAAGACCCTGGAGAAACTCATCCTGGACCAGCTCTGGCCTGTGGTCAGTCCCCTAATCCAGGGGTCCCCAACCCCCAGTGGTCCGTGGACCATTTGGACCAGGCCGCAAAGAAAAATTTCGTGGTTAAAATGTTAGTTGCTTTTCTTTCTTCTTCCAGATCTTATTTTGAAAAACAACTGTTTCCGCCCTCGCCTCACTAACCGTGCTTGACTCTGGAACGTTGTTTCACGCGTCAGTGACAAAAGCTAACCCTTGAAAATAAAATGAGCTAAAAGCAAAATTCACTGAAGAGTTTTTTCGGGAAGGAATGAGCAAATGATGGGACAGCAGAAGGGTCACGAACCGCCAGCAAAAAGAAAGCTGCATTTAAAGGAAAATACAAAGATTCTTACCTAAGTTACAGGTTCATTACAACAGGCGATACACAAGCTCCTCACCCGCTGTGACCGACTGGCTAATGAAGCAATGAAACCCACAAAACTGCTTCCCCACATTAAGACAAAACACTCGTACACACGTACCTTATCTATATAAAGTGTAAATGTTGCATTCAGATAACAGACTATTAACTGACAAAGATTTTTGTTATTGGAACCCCCGTGCCTCTACCCAATCTGCGGAAATATTTTCATACATGTGTCTATGGTACAAAAAAGGTTTGAGGACCACTGCCCTAATGGACCCACTCCAGTTTGCCTACCAGCCCCGACTTGGAGTTGAGGGCATCACTATCTACCTGCTCAACTGTGTCTACACTCACCTGGACAAACCACTGAGCACTGTGAGGGTCATGTTTTTTCAGTTCTTCAGTACATTCAACACCACCAGACCAGCTCTACTGGGTGAGAAGCTGACAGTGATGCAGGTGGATGCCTCCCTTGTGTCTGAATTATTGACTACCTGACTGACAGATCGCAGTATGTGTGTCTGCCAGTCTGTAACACTGGTCAGAAACACTGGAGCTCCACAGGGGACTGTTCTCTCTTCCTTTCTCTTCACCCTCTACACCACAGACTTTAACTACTGCGAAGAGACCTGCCACCTCCACAAGTTTTCTGAAGACTCAGCAGTGGTGTGGTGTATCAAAGAGGGTGATGAGGAAGAGGACAGGACTGTAGTGGACAACTTTGGTGTGAACAGAACCATCTGCAGCTTAAAGACCAAGGAGCTGACTGTGGACATGAGAAGGACCAAAACACCAGTGACTTCTGTTTCCATCCATGGGGTCTGTGTGGAGATAGTGGAGGACTACAAATACTTCAGTGTTCATACTGACAATAAACTGGACTTCATTAAACACACAGAAGACATCTACAAGAAGGACCAGAGCCATCTCCACATTCTGAGATGACTCACGTCCTTCGATATCTGCCTAATGATGCTTGGGATGTTTTATGAGTCTGTGGTAGCCAGTGCCATCCTCTATGCTGTAGTGTTCTGGGGCAGCAGACTGAGAATACCAGAGATCCCTTTTGCAAACATCACTGAAGCACAGGTAAGGGCACCCCACCGGACGCGATCGAAGCTCCAGTTGGCCATAGAGTAGATCTTTTGGGATATGACCTCTTTCCATTTGTCGTACGCGACCAAGCCACCTCAAACGTCCTCTGCTGAGTATTGCAGATATAGAATTTGAGTTAGTTCTGTTGAGAATTTCTGTATTTGGGACTATATCTCTCCATGTGATACCCAGAAGTTTCGTAAGACACCTTATGTGGTAGACTTTCAGTTTCTTGTCTTGTCCGGTGTGAGTCACCCAAGACTCACTGCCATAAAGAAGGGTACTAAGTATGCAGGCCTCATGTACACAGCATTTTATGCTGATTTCTACGACCCTCTTGATGGTTCTAGGTATAAGTGGTTGTAATTCTTTCTTTTTATCCCATCACCCAAAATTCACTCTATGATGAGAAAAGTCGGGAAATGGAGCTGATGGGGTTCGATTTTAACAGAGTTAAAGCATTTTTAAAATGATGGAGTCTAAAGGGCCCCCTTGTAGCAGTTCTAGAGTTGAGATTGTAGCACAGATTCAAAATTTAAGGAAAATCCTATTGTCCAGTCAGTCCATTAAACCTCCAAAGAAGACAAGAGGAAGAGACTAAAAGATCTTGAGTCAAAAAAAAGAAAAAGAAAGCAGGTAATTTGTTTGAACTGAGAGATTCACTTCAGTGGTCGTTAGAGCCACACGATTCCTGTTCACTGAGCCCAAAGGAAAGCCTGTGTGGGACTGTCTGTGGGTGTTTGAGGGGTTTAAAAACAGGTGGATGGACACTCACCTCTTGACAGATCACACAGAGGAGACGTCTTAAAAATAACTGCCCGCCAAAGAAAACATCCAGCAGCTCCCCACAAATCAGAGCTGTCAGGAGCTCCGTACCTGCTGCACACCACTCAGAGCCTGAAAGAAAAGCAGCAGGGAGGAAACTCAAATCCAGCTCTGCGGCTCTGACTCTCAGCAACTTTTAGCTGAGAAATCAGAGCTTTCAAGGTTCAGTCCTCAAACACATCCAGAGGATCCAACACAGGAGCTTTAAGGAGTTCTTACCTGGGGCTGACAGCTTCCTCCTCACTGATTCTCTGTCACAAACCAACTTAATATTCAGCTGCCGTCCCCCCCTGAATCCCAACACACACTCAGTGCTGTGTTTGAGTTCCAAAGCTGCAGGCGAAGGACGAGGAGGCGCTCCTGCAGCCGTCCTCCCCTCTGCGGTGAACACTCCCCTCTGTGAACACGACCCCCGAGCACAGATGGGAGTGTGGAGGAGGAGCTGTGGCTCTCCTGTCAGAGAGCTGCGGTTCCATGTGCTCAGACTCTGGGTCCACCTGCAGCAGCTCTCAGGTGTTAATAAGTGCTGATTGGACTCATAAACACTTTCACTGTTAAACTCAGAGCTGTGAACGCAGCTGTCAGCCCATATGCTTCTCACTCAGGGGGGTGGGGAGGTGGGGGCACAGGAAATCAGGACAGTTCATCAGAAATTCCAAAAATGTTGGGACACTGCATAAAACTGAAGTAAAAAATAATGCAGCAAGCCTCATAATCCAATCTTTTATTCACAAAAAAACTATAAAACATATCAAATGTTCAAAGTGAGACATTTTACTGTTTGAAGAAAAATACTAGGTTCCCCCCTCTGGACACGCCCCTGTTCATACTGACTGTGAATTTAAGCCTAAAACCAGACAAAATAACACATGTGTGATCAGTTCAGAGTTTGACTAACGGTGAAATAAAAATGCCCAGCAGCTGAGACTCACCTGTGACAGCTCACAGATTTACTGCTTGATTCAGAGCTGTACTGGCTCAGTGGTGCCCCTCTCTGAGGCAGCAGATAAGGCCTTCTGGCAGAGCTGGAATGATGGATAAAGGGGCCGAGGTGGGTTCACAAACTAGCCTGCCACTTCATTAGGTACACCTGTTCAACTGCTCATTAACACAGTTATCTGATCAGTTAATCAATGGCAGCAGCTCAGCGCATTTAGACACGGCGAAGACGACCTGCTGAAGTTCAAACTGAGCATCAGAATGATGAAGAAAGGTGATTTAAGTGACTGAACGTGGCGTGGTTGTTGGTCTGAGTGTTTGCTGATCTGCTGTGATTTGCCTGCTTTCCACTTAGAAATTTGTGGGTTTTTCTAGTATATTTCTAAAAATGTTTCTAGCAAAATTACAGGTTATTTTATTGTGAATTCGCCAAGTGTCAGATGCAGTGGTGTAAAGCATGCTGCCACTGGACCCTGGAGAAGTGGAAACATGTTCTGAGGAGTGACCAGTCACACTTCTCTATCAGTCTGATGGACCAGTCTGGGTTTGGTGAATGCCAGGAGAACGTGACTGTAAAGTTTGGTGGAGGAGAGATAATGTCATCGGGCTGTTGTTCTGAGGTTGGCCTGGGCCCCTTAGTTCCAGTGAAGGGAAATCTTAATGTGTCAGCTTACCAAGACATTTTGGACAATTCTGTGCTTCCAACTTTGTGGGAACAGTTTGGGGAAGGCCCTTTTCTGTTCCAGCATGACTGTGCCCCAGTGCACAAAGCAAGCTCTGTAAACACATGGTTGTTTGAGTTTGCTGTTGAAGAAGTTGACTTTCCCACACAAGAGCCCCAACCTCAACCCCATCCAACACCTTTGGGATGAACAAGAACGGAGATTGTGAGCCAGGCCCTTTCATCCAAACTGCACAGACTTGATGTACACTTCTTTCTACAGAAGTGTTCCAAATTATAATTTTTTTTCAAACAAAACATATAAACAACTTCTAAAATATGACTCTTATTACAGATTAAACTACCCGACTGTCTGTACATTCAGAGCTGATGATTATTTAGCTGAAAGGAAGCCATCAAACATAATTTTTCACGTGGAAATTTCAGTTCTATATGAGGATTTCCTGCTTCTCTTAGAATTTGAATGAGTTTGATTATGGACAGTTGGTTGCATGATAAATGTTTCTTTTTCATTTTTACAATCCAGACATCAGTGGAGTCGTTTGCGAATGAATTAGGGGATTAGTAAGTCAAAATTGTTTTATAAGGTCATTTAAAATGCTCAGACTAAACATGACCACATGGTTGATTATCTAATAAAGCACTTTAAAATGTTTTCCTGCTCTGAGCTGTTTGAGTTCATGTGTGCAGACTTTGTTCTTCGATGTGCCGCTGCTGCAGTGTCCTCATTTTCTCTCTGCGGGTCATTTAAGGAAACCAGAGAATGAAAATAGAAGGAAACCAGCAAAGTAGAAAGACCTCCTCGGAGATGCTGTGTGGGTGAATTCCGTCACATTAAATCCGTGTCTCACACGGTAGGTTTTTGTTTTTATTTATTTTTTTCTCGTCAGTTGTGTTTGTTCATCTTTATGTGCCGCCATTGTTGCTAGGCAACTTTACAGCGTTGGGCATGTTGCCATGGTGATACTACAGACAGCAGCCATCAGTGGAACACCATCATGGTGCGTTCACTTACAGGTGGTTGACGCCAACACCGAGTCCTCAGGTGACCTCAGAGCTGTCAGCTGTTCAGGTGTTACTGGCCTCCTGCAGTGAGCGTTTTGCAAGATTTTTTCTTAGAAACAGCATCGAGATGCCTTCAGGTCCATGTAGTTAAGCTCAGCTTCAGCACAGGTGAGTCCTCCTCTGACTGGTTTCACCTCAGGCGTTCTTTAAAACAAGCAGACATTCAGTGTGGATTATTGAACAACATTCAAAACATTTGAATGATGCTCAACTAGCGTTTTGCCATTGTTTCACTTTAAAATCATTCATGTTTGAACACATTCATAACATTAAAATAATCTTAGAATAGCTTTTGACCAACATTCTTAATTTATAGAACAACATTTATAATATTTTAACAATAGAAAAACTTTTGACCAACATTCATAAATTTAGAACAACATTCATAACATTTGAACAATGTTAGATTAACTTTTTGACCAACGTTCATGAAGTTATAACAACATTGGTCATGTTTTAACATTATAACAACTTTTGAGGAACATTTGTAAAGTTAGAGTAACTTTAGAGTAACTTTTAACCGTTATCTAACTTTAAAATGATCACTGTTTGAACTTTCATAACATCAGAGCATTGTTAGAATAAGTACCTTCAGCTGCTCCCTTGTATTCTCTCAAGGGGTTGCCACAGTGGATTTATCCACAGAGGTGAGAGGGGCTTGTGTCCCACGTGGAATCAAACCAGGGACCTGTTGCTTGTAAGCAAACCACTACAGTACAGGGACAAGTATTGACCATAATTTAATGTTAGAATTATTCAAGTTCAAACAGCGTTCATAATGACACTGTCAACGTTTTAACGTAGTGGTTCCAACAATGTTCAAAAACCTTAATAACTTTAGATCAACTTTATAAGTCGGGGCACCTTTTCTCAGATGTGACTGATGTGTGAAAGTGTGAACAAGCAAAGGAAACATTGGGTAAAAGAAACACTAGATTACAGAAAGGAGGAAAGAAGAAAATAGAAACTAAACTTCAGAAGAAAATAAAGTGAAGAAAAAGAGAAACCAGCACAGAAACAAGAGAACAGAGGCTGAAAAACAGAAAGACATAAGACTAAGGTGAGGACAGGATAAAGAAAATAGACCCATCTTTTCTAAGTTTGAGTCTCTGGTTTCATGTGGACCCAGGTGAGTCCTCAGTCCAGACCACAGTGATCCAGAACCTTCACTTCTGCAGCTCTGAGCTTCAGTTTTTGCTTCAGCTGCACCACAGAAGAAGAAAAAAACTTGATGGAGTTTGAGTGTGTGGGAAGTTTGGCACACCGCCACCTCGTACAGGATGACGGACGGAGTGTGACCTACATTTCAGTGACCCCACCCACCCCGACACCCTCAATCCGCCTTTAGACACGCACACACATAATGGGGCTGGGTGTGTCGCTGGTTGATGAGGTCGTTCCTTTGGCAGAGAATCAGCTGGTCTGATTCCACACGAGAATTCAACAACAGCACACAGAGCTAAACCTTTGAGAATGAGTTTCAGACTTTCCAGTTTGATCCTGAACAAATTTGCAGATCTGTTCAGATCAGACTGAAACACGCTTCAGTTTGTTTGCTCCGCAAAAACATTTTTGGACGGTTTTAATTAATCAGAGGAGGTGCAACAGGCTGCTGTGAGAACTGGAAAAATGTCAAAATGAGCAGCAAGGGGAGATAACTTCTTAATTAAAATGCTCCAAGTTGATATAAAAAGTCACCTCTCCTCTCCTCTCATTAACTGAGGCTGATGAAGCACAGGAAAGGAAATAAAACTGTGGCTGCAGTTTGCAATACTAACTGGAACGACTTTAAAGTGTTTGTTTGGTTTTCTCCACTCAAACCTTCGCAGGCGATCCACCGAACGAACAGCACGCCAATATCCGACAAACGACTGCCAGCAAACCATTTAGTGGCAGGATGAAGGGGCTGAATGTTTGGTTCTAACACTTGATGGTAAACCAACTAACCGGATCAAATGGATCAACAAAAAGTATGAACGTTGGGTTGGACTTTAAGGTGTGAAAAGGCCCCAAGAAACTAAACTCGTAAACTGAAGTCAGGTTACTGAACGCAGAATTCAAACTTGGGAACTGAGCTTAAAAACAGAACTGAGTAACTTAGGAATCAAACCAAGGAACAAAACTCAAGAACTGAACTCAGGAATGAAACTTAAAACTGACCTCAGGAACCAAACTCGGTTACTGAACACGGCATTTAAACTCAGGGACTGAACTCAGAAACTGAATTCAGGAACGAATTCGAAATAAACTTGGGAACTGAAGTCAGGGATTAAACTCAGGAACTAAACTTAAGAATCAAACTTGGGAACTAACTCAAGAATTAAACTTAAGAACTAATCTCAGGAAAATAAACTCGGAAACTAAAAACTGGAATCAAACTCAGCAACTAAACCTCAAACTAATCTCAGGGACAGAACTCGGGAATTATATGAACTATACTGAACTGAGGAACTGAATTTAGTGATTAAACTTGGGAACCAATCTTTGGGGCTAAAATTAAACTCATAAAAAAAATTGGGTTTCAGGAACTAAACTCAGAAACTGAACCCAAGACTGAACTTTAGGAACTGAACTCAGGACCAGATCTTGGGAGCTGAATTCTAAAACTAAACTCAGAAACTAAACTTAAACCCAATTTCAGAAATTGAATTCTGTAGTTAAACCTGAACAGGAACTTACCTTGGAACTAAACTTGGGGTCATTTTCTTCAGGAAAAAGCAGCACCTTTATTGCAGCCAACTTTCATTTCTTTGTGACCCTGAAAACTGCTGAGGAAAACTTGATGCTGTTTGGTTGAACAGAAAAGCCCCGTTTTTGTAAAACTAGAAATCTGTAAAACATAATTGTCTTCATCAACAAAATATTAAATAATATACAGTACAACTACACAATGACTAACCACCTAGATTTTGAGCAGTCCAAGTTGACATTTTGGTTTCAGCTTTTTAAAATTTACCACTTTGTGGATTTTAATCCACGATGGAAACTAGATGGTTGAAACTAATGTCTAATAATTACCCACAAATAAACTTTGCGCCTAAAGTAAACAATGATAATGAGCCACTATCACATTTATCTGGTCGAATGATGGGATCTTTGCCCAGAGGAAAAGATATGACTCAAACTCGGAGACTGAAGTTAGAGAATAAGTTCAGTTCACTTAATAAGTTGACTGTAGAAAACTCATAATATTCTGAAGCAAAAGGGCAGCGCGGTTTCTTTAATCAGTGAAAAGGCTCGGTTAGCGTTTAACTGATGTGTGAAATGAACAAAATCACGAGTTGAACTGACCACAAACAAACTTTAACACGCGGAGGATGATGGAAACGCAGCCTTGTTTTTGGAGCTCATTAAGGACAGCAGCCTGGTCTGGTCTGGTTCAAACAACTGAGCGTGAGCAGTATGGCTGTTGGGGGTTGTAATTCCTAGAAGCCTGATTCTTGGAAGTTCTGAAAGAGGATCGACCTTTGACCCTACAGTAATGTGCACCCCCTTCTCCCGTGGAGGGTCGCAACATCTGCAAACACGCCTCAGAGGGAAGGATTTATTCCAGCTGCTCACAGGCGTGTTTACACGGAGGTGATTTCAGTAAAGCTCTTGTCCAGACGGACCGATGGGGCGAGCTGCGCAGAAAACTTTAAATGCCTTTCAGGACCTTTGACATGAACCGAAATACAAACCCAACCTGTTACCCTCAGTCTAAAATCTATGAGGAGCAGACAAAACATCCCCACTGCTCTTTTTCTCAAAGCAAGACTGAAAAATTCTCCTCATTTGACAAAAGTTTAATTACTTTTCAGTAGGAATGTCCAGATTTTGTAACAAGTTTACCAGTTCACAAAACTGACAACACTTTTCTATGCTGGACACTTTTTTGCTTTCCAATTCTAGTTCTGTGTGCAGCACATAAGCCTTTTGTGAACCACTCTCTGACTCTTGTCTAAAATAAATAATGCTTACTTTCAGCGAAATGTCCCTGCAAAAATCTAACCACTTTCCTCAAATGTCCACAGATGGACATTAGAGGAACTGTAGGGATGTTTCCACAGTGTGGGGAAACTTTGCTTCAGAGTGATGCTGAAATGAACTTGATAAAAACGCAGTGATAAACACGTTTGCCAGGTCCACCAAAAAATGAAGATTCATCTCCAAAGCACAACTCAGTTCTTTAAATTTCATGACTGTTTCACGAGCTGCTGTGAGTCTGCTGGTGATGTCAGCATCACCTCAGGAACTGAACTCTAGAACTGAACTCAGGAACAAAATTCAGGAACTAAACTTGGAACTGAAGTGAGGCTCTAAACTCAAGAATAAAACTTGTAAATTGAACTCGGCAACAGAACTCGAGAACTGAACTCAAGAATTAAACTCCAGAACTGAACTTAGGGACTAAACTTGGGAACTGAGCTCAGAAATAGGACTTGGGAGCCAAACTCAGGAACTAAATTCAGAGACTGAAGTGGAACTAAATTTGGGAATTAAACTGAAGAACAGAACTTAAGAACTGAACTCAAGAACTAAACTTGGGAACTGAACTCAGACACAGAACTAGGAAACAGAACCTAAGAACTAAACTCAGAAACTAAAGTGAGGAACTGAACTTGGAAGCTAAACTAAAGAACTAAACTTGAGAGCTAAAGTGAAGAATTAATCTTGGAAATTAAACTTGAGAACTGAACTCAGCAGCAGATCTTGAGACCTAAACTTGGAAACTGAACTCAGAAAATAAAGGAAGGACTTAAACTTGAGAACTGGACTGGGGAACTAAAGCTTAGTTTGGTTTATTTGGATCTCCATTAGCTACCACGATGGAGCAGCTATTGTTCCTGAGGTCCACTCGAGGAACTGCACTCGGGAACTAAACTCAGTAAAATAAAAAATGTCTTTATTATCATTTCATTGGCCTTTGAACCATCTGAGAACCTCAGATTTAGGTGTAGCTGCAACATTTTGGTCTTTACTGTAATCATAATAAGACCCTGAAGATTTCAGACTTCTCCCTCCTCACTTCAGCCTGTTGAGTTTTGACAAATGAGCAGGGTTTAAAACAAGTTTCTTCTTTATGTCCCCAGGGAGGGACGGGCGGTGTTAGACCTGTGCTGAGATTCAGGTGAAGTCCGGCTGAGTTTAGCTGGTGCAGAGCTGAGCGTGGCTTTGTGGGCTCCCTCTCTGGTTTCTCCGCTCTGACTTCATCCTGCAAACAGCTGAGCTCAGCCTCCTCCTGCACAAGTCTGCAAGTGTTTTCTGCCTGGAAACCGTTTTTTATGGACGGACCGCCCGCCTGTGTGTTTTTCTTCCACCCCCCCCCCCCCTTTTTTTTTTTTTTTATTTTTCCCCCCCCCCCCTCTTTTCTA
>VUQH01008401.1:33541-47772 GCA_015106775.1 Etroplus canarensis
TGATAAACTAATTTAATTGTGCAACTATACTCTTTTGATGTGTTTCATTTCAATACTTCACATTATGGAAGCTCTAACTTCCAAATATACACTGCTCAAAACAATTAGAGGAACACGTTGAAGACACATCAGATGTCAATGGGTAAAAACCCTGCTGGATATCCATAGTCATATGGACTGGGTAACGTGTTACAAATAAAAGGATGCTACATCCTTTGATGGAAATGAAATCAACCTACAGAAGGCTAAAAATCATGCCTTTGATTGGTAAAAACACAACAGTTTGTGTCTTGTGCTTCACATCACATTTCAGCAATGTATCATTTTAAGAATTCTCTGTGCATATTGGTTTTTATTACAGTTTGGCTATTTTGAGATGCTATCAAAGACCACTGCTTTTTGACTGATACTTCTCTCTGTTGGACATCTGCATCCTGTCACTGCATCATCCCTTCCTCTCCCATCTATTTTTGTGGGGTTGGAACATCATGTCATACACAATATTACAGCTACATTACAGCCTGATTGACCCTTTTTTATCCTACTGTGATCAAATTAATCTGGATGGGTCTGAAACAATGAATGATGATATAACAATCTGGGTGCCAGCCACTTGTCGTTCCAAAAATCAATTGATATTTGGCCAGAACAAACGCCTGCACAGACAGTCCAATGTGGTGTGACAGGGAATTTCAAAGTTAACAGGCTATTGGAGGCAGCTCTTCAGGAGCTATTATTTTAACTATTTTATAAAAAATGCTTTTCAATTTTAATTCCAGAAAGATTGGGATTATTTAGGACATGGCCCTCTGGCCTTCAGGTGCTGATCTGCCTCTGTCTTTTTTTCCTTATGGTGCTCTATCTGTCCTCCTCTATCTGGGTTGGTGGGGCACTGTATTTAATTTCAAAGTGGGTGTGGCTTGGGTGGAGTCTGGCTGACACAACTAGTAGAGATTGTTCTGCTGGCAGTATTTAAGGCTGTCGTTTTCCTCCACTCTTCACCAGATTATTAGCTACCCAGTGTAGTAAGTGTGGTCACCACTTCATGTTTTCACTACCTTGTTTATCGTGTTGCTTCAGAGTAATTAACTTGTTTCTCTGCAATGCTTGATGCCTTCCTGCCCAGATTCGGCAATCTGACAGCCTGACCCACTCTCTAGCCCCAACTGTGGAAGCCTGTTTCTGTCCCTGGAACTCTGAGAACTGTTGCCAAGAACCAAATCTCAGTATCAAGCCCAAACCTACCCAAGATCTCCCAGCCCCCTCTGACATTAATCCTTTGTCACACATTCTGTTCAAGCTTTGTCTCTTGAGTTTTCCATTAGCGACTTTTTAACTATTTCTAGTTGTCTCTGCTCTGCAATTTGAGTCCACTTGTGGACCTGTGGCAATTTATGTCTTAGTAAAGGTTTTATTGGAGGTATACTGGATAACCTGCCAGAGTTGGATTTTTAAGTGTTGGTCATTATATCTTCAGGAGTATTTTTTTAACTGCTTACTTAATCCCATTCTAGCAAATAGGCTGTTGCTCAGTCGATACATGCACATAAACACATATCAAATAACTGAGACCAGGCTTAAACCACATCACATAGTTGTTAGTCTGTAGCCCAACTACTACGGCTTCTGGGAGCTTGGACTGATGTGTTTTCTCTGGCCTCAAGACCCAGTGAGGGGACTTGTGGTAATCACAAGATTGATAATGGTCTATACTGTAATACACATACACTGTTATAGATATGGACAAAAGTACCGGGCCACCTACACATTACATCTACAGGAGCCTTTAATGACATCCCATTCTAAATCCATAGGCATTAATATAGACTTGTTTCCTCCTTTGCAGCTATAGCAGCTTCCACTCTTCTCAAAAAGCTTTCTAGATCATTTTGGAGCATGTCGGTGGGAATTTTTGTCCATTCATCCAGAAGAATATTTGTGAAGTGAGACGCATGTTGGAAAAAAGAGCCTGGTTCGCCCTGGTTCATCACCAAGGGTGTTCGATGAGGTTGAGATCAGCCCTCTGTGTGGGCCAGTCAAGCTCTTCCACAACAAACTAAGCCAGGCGTGCCTTTGCGGATCTTGCTTTGTGTACTGGAGGCACAGTCATGCCGGAACAGAAAAAGGCCTTCCATAAAGTTGTCTGAAGTGTCTTGGTAAGCTGAATCATTAAGATTTCCTTTCACTGGAACTAATGGGCCCAGGCCAACCATGAATAACAACCCCACAGCATTATTCCTTCCCCACCAAACTTTACAAGTTGGCACAGTGCAGTCAGGCAGGTAATGTTCTCCTGGCATTTGTCAAACCCAGACTTGTCCATCAGACTGCCAGATAGAGAAGTGTGATTAATCACTCAACAGAATATGTTTCCACTGTTCCAGAGTCCAGTTCTGACATGCTCCATCTGATGCTTGGCATTGTGCTTGGTGATGGAAGGCATGCATGCAGCTGCTCGGCCATGGAAACCCATGCAATAAAGCTGTTGGTGCACAGTTTTTGTGCTGATGCTAATGCTGACCCAGCAGAGCGTTGGCACTGTGGGCCTCAGCACTTGGCAACCCTGCACCTTCACTAAAGTCTCCCACTTGGTGGCTGAGTTACCATGGTTTCTAAATGCTTTCACGTGGAAAAAATGAGAGAAATGTTACCAGAAGCTTTGTTGCAATGGTATCATCCTATTATAGCACCACACTAACATTCTGTGAGCTCTTAAGAATGACCCATTCTTTTACAAATGTCTGTAAAGGCAGACTGCATGGCTAGGTACTTGATTGTATACCCCCGTGGCAATGGGACTGAACGAAACACCTGATTTCAATGATTAAGATGTGTGGCCCAATTCCTGTGTCCATATCTGCTTGTGTATTACTGATACACTACTGTAGAATCACCTGATATTTATTTGTTTTATGTAATAAATAAAAATGACAAAATTAATTTGAAATTAAGTTGGATTTGTGTGATCAGACTTTTTTAAGAATAAAATAAAACTCCACCAGGTTACAACTGTGAATTTCTCTGAACTTTTGCTTAATTGCAAAGTTGTTTTTGAGTTACCTTAAATATGTCTTCAATCTTTCTGACATCAGGTGTCAAAAGAGTAAAAGTTTTACCCTCAATGCTGAGATGAGAATTAGATTGAAGAATGATGACTGTTTATTTCAACCTGCTGTTTATTTCCTATAAAGGTGGTTACTGTGTCTTACAGTTGTGGTCATAAAATCTTTGCACTTTTCTCCTCTATTGTATAGATTTTGGAAGAGAGGTGTCACACAAAACAGTGTATATCAGGGTAACTAGTGCAAGCTCCCTGTAGATTTCCTAAAATCTCATTTTTACAGGAATCATTGATCACCATGGGCCAAGCGTCACTGCTTTCCCCTTTGTGTCTAGCTCAGAAATTAAGTACTGCTGGATTCTTTAGATTGAGCCAAAGTCAATTTCTCCCATATTGGGTTTCATAAAGAAATTGTTCATAGGCCACATTTTTGATTATAGTCTGTGAATGATCCGCAGACCAAGCCTCATTAAATATGTCCTATAGAATTTTTTTAAATGTTGGAAAGTCTGTCAAAACTTCCCAGAATTTAAGGTCATGCCTCAGCAATGCTTTGACCTAATAAACCACATTTTTGTACATGGCCTAAAATGGCCAAGCTCCCAGTGAAGCTTATCTTCTCTGGTCCGGATGGTTTACAGTGGCTGCTGTTTTTAGGTCATTGAGTAGAAATGACCGACTGACCAGTTGCACTCTGAAAATGTACCCATTCACTAGATCTGACTCCCTGCAACTTGCACTTATGGAAAATGAAAGTGAGGTTGAAAAATTTCTGCTTTTAAACACTAATGATGATCCAGCACCCATCACAGAGACCAGAGTATAAGGACAGATGATGGGACTTCCACTGAGAGATCTAAAAATAGCAGCAGTGCTGAAAGTGGTCAAGAAGTACACAAGAAGATGACCTCGAAGGTGAGATCAGTCAAAGGTAAATCAGGTAACACCTTTGTTTTTTATTCTGTACATGTTCTCAGAGCTTTTTGATCACATCTCAGGTCAGAAGTTCAAGGTTGATTATCTTGCCATTAAGCTTGTGGACATTCCTGGGTGGGTCACTGTCTGAAGGCAATTCAAGGGTGAGCTAAGTAGTCTGAGACCAGTATCTACAGTAAGAAAAATACAACACTAAGAACAGTAATACACAAAATCTGAAGAAAGTGAAAATAAACTAATAATGTATTAAGTTATTCAGTGGTATAAATTCTCTCTCCTCACTGTGCTAAGAGTTGTGGTGCAAAATGCAAAGTAAAAGTTTTCAGTTCAAATTGATTTCATAATTTCAATTTAATTTTTTTTCCAGAAAAATATGAAATCCCGAACTTCAGCCAGAGTGTTATGCATGTAACTAGATCTAAAAATAAAATGTGAGCCTGACATCTTTCACCCAAGTAAGTAACAAATTAACATCTACGTCGTGTTAGTTTTACCGCAGGCTGCCTATCTCCTCAGCTGATAAGCACTGACTTGTGCTGAGTTATGCACATGTTTCCAGTTACTTATTGTTTCAGGGGGAAATTAGATCAGTTTGTGCCACATTTTACCAAACAGTTATTCATTCTGATTGTTGTGACTGGTCTGAGTTATTTACAGGTCAATGTGTGTTTTAGGACTTTTGCTGTTTGAACAATGTGTGATGCAGGCATCAAGTGAAGTGTTTGTTTTTTTAATCACTTGTATGTTTAGTGGTTTTTGCACTTAATTAGCAAATTATTTCACAAATTTAGAACAATGTGAGACATTCTTCATTCTGTGATGTACGCCTGTAAACATATAACACTCTTCAAGTTATACTGACCACTCAAAGCTCTTTAGACTATTTAGCCATACAGGACTTTATCTACCTAGCATCCATGGTCAGAATAATCAAATGACCAAACATGCAAGTCTTTAGGTTGTGTGAAGAAGCGAGAGCACGTGGAGAAAATCCACACAAGCATGGGGACAACATGTAAACTCTGAACAGAAAGGTCCCAGGCAGAATTTAAACCAGAACCCTTCTTGCTGTTAGGCAACAGTGCCACCCACTTTATCACTGTGCGCCACTGTAGCAAACAGCATGATAGTGTTGCAGTGAGTCAAGATATAGTCACAAGCCTTATTGCTGTGTGATTGGAATCAAAGTGAGTTTGAAATAAGCGTGGTATGACCCATGAATAAACCCCTGAGTAAAGGGCCAAGGGCGCCTTCCCACTTTGCACCCCTGTTGCATAGTCTTTGTATTTGTAGCTACTCATATGAAGTATCTGTAAACAAAACAAGATCCTTTATTTATCCATCCTGCAATGGGGAAATTTCAGATCCTCCACTCCACTGATGTTACTCATATACTCACACATGCACAAACAGAACTCAGTAGACATGCATGGAGAGGTGACAGAGCAAGAAAGGCAGCTCATGAAGGCACCAGGGGAGCAACACAGGGAGTTCAGTGCCTTGCTCAAGGGCACCTCAGCAGTGCATCATCACCTCTCCAGCTTCCAGTCCATCCTACATATATAGTGGTCCATATGGGCCTTGAACCAGCACTTAGCAATGTTTTCCTTGTTCCAGCTTTTTTCCAGGTACACTGGGTGAGTCTTGAACCAGCATCCCCTCAGTGACTCTCTGGTTCCCAATCCAAGTCCCAATGGACTGAGCCACTGCTGCTCCATTTGGTGAACGCACTGTGTGTGCTGTTCCTGCTGTGATCCAAGGTGCAAGATGGTCTCCAGTTTAAGTTTAGGTCAGTCGCTAAAGCTGGGCTTGGAATGCAGTGCAAGGCTGCCAGATAAACTCAGTGAGTGAAATTGTTGCTCACTGTCAGTTAGGTGTTTGACTGATCTGTCCATGTTGAAGTTGTTGAAGTGACATCATCAAGTGTATGAGTCAGAAAACCTAAAATGTGAACGTTTGCTTTGAGACACAGTGACAGCCATTCAACCAGACAGCTGGAGGTGGCTGTGTGTCTCTTTTGCAGGGAACTGTCCACCTCACTGTGCGGCACTTGGGCATACTCTGACAGATAAATGACCAGACATGATTAACAGCTTGTCATGGGGATTCTGGGTCATGTGGGCCACCGTGAGCGCCTCCGAAAGGACTCGCTGCACAACAAGAGATTTTGGTCACCCGTACAGTACAGAAATGTGATGCCAGTCAGTTTGAGGGAATCATTTCAAATTTAATTACCACACAAAGACAGACTGTTTCAATCCTGAACCAGACACAAACAGATGATTCTCACTTTGTGTTCTTTCAGCATTTCACAGTATTCTTTTGGATTAGAATATTTATCATGATATATTTGTGCTTTCTGAGGACTATATTAAGATAGATTTCATTAACCATTTTGCTATCCTTCATACTTTAAAATCATCCCACATTCACAGCAGTTAATGGAGCACTTGTTGTTAGCTGTCTGTTTTTTCAATTTTATTTACTTTTGCTGTATAAGCCTGAAAAATTATTGGTTGCAGTTTTAAATGTATAAACAAAAGAGTGAGACTGTGCTGACAGATTCAATCTATTTCGAGCACTTTTATAGTACTTTGAGTGATTTATGAGTGTAAGGAAAAGGTGCAGCAGTGCATTCACCTGTTTACAGATATGATTAAAGTAACTCTAAGGTTGCACAGTCAAACAACTCTTTGTCCCACTTAGACTCACTGATGTAGGTGTGAAACTGAAAATATTTTGACACTTTCTCATTTGTCCCTCATTATTTTCTCCATTCACTTTATAGAGGTTTGGAATAGTGCCACAGTAAATCCACCAGTGAACTGAAGGAGGAACGCTAAATTTCAGTGTGATTTTGATGCTTTAAAACATGACTTCAGAAGCTTTGTCAGCAGTTAGACCATTTTGTCTGTGGTTTAAATCTTGCAAAGTTTCTACCAGCTGGGTCTGTGGCAGTTGTTATTTTAGGAGCATTTTCCATGTCACACATAGAGGTCTTAAAGCCAAAAGACAAAAATGAAGAAAAAAAAAGAAAAACAAAAAGAAATGCTACACATGGAAGCACCCGCAGGTGGTCCACAGATCATCCCACTGTCACGATACACTAGCTTGGCCTCTAGTTTTTCTGTTTGTTCAAAACAGCAAACGAATGCTGTTATTGTTGTAGTTGGAGGAAGAAATAACAGGGACTTAGTCACACTGCAGAAAAAATACCTAAGGGGAATCCACTTCATCCAACAGACAACTCAGCTTCTGTGTATTAAGAGATGAGGAGGATGAGTAAGTTTGATGGGCTTTCACAGTAAATTCCCTTAGGTTTCTTCCTTCAAAAATAACCACTTCTGGACCAAAACATTTTCACTGCATTCATTTTAAAGATGTAACTCTTTGCTGAGCTTTTACAGTGTGCCAGCAAAACCAGCTGTGACATTACTGTAGATTATCAGCACATGATTTATTTACAAGTTAATCAAAATAATAATAGCAGACAGTTTCCTTGAATTTACCTTTAACTCCTCCCTTATATTTTCCCCAAGGGTTGCCACAGCAGATTAATCTGCATCTGTAATTTTGCAGGTCTTATGCAATATGCCCTTCCTGATGCAGCCCTCCATGGTGAGAGGGGCTGGAATCAAACCAGGGACCTTTCACTTGTAAGATGAATGTGTAAACCACTACACTACATGGACTCTAACAAGTGTGATTTTATTAATATGTGTTAATCCGCTCGTTCATATCATACAGGTTGATTTGCCACAAAAGTGTTGCAATTACAATAATACACTCATTTATTTTGAATTGTCCCAGTAAGCCATAACAGATTGACAGTGAGCCAATATGTACAATACCAGGAACATGAAACTTGTGATGAATGACCACTGAGTGAGCGGGCTACAGTTACTGAAGGCAAAGGCAGAGTATGGTGCAAAACAACTTTTGGTATTTTAGTTACCAAGCGTTATAGTTACAGAGCTCCAGTTTGGAGGGGATATATATAGTACTTGTGGCCTCCACCAGCAGCAACAATTTTCCATATTTTAAACTTTGACAAAAACTGTCACCAACAACACACCTACATTAAAATTCTATAATCATAAAACCCAAGTTAAACACCAAAAATACCCCAAGCAACTCCCCCACATTTTTCCATTCTTGGTCCCTCCTGAAACCTTTTAATAACATTCAGATGTCAGGGAGACATTTGCCTGAATAAAGCAGAAAAACATTTTGAGTGCTACACCTATAAATCAACCTTACACTAAAATTAGCTCTCCTACCCAGGAAAAATTGCACAAATATGGCATATGGACAAAAGTATTGGGCCACATCTCTTAATCATTGATTTCAGGTGTTTCACTAAGTCCCATTGCCACAGATATACAAAATTAAGTGCCTAGCCACGCAACCTGCCTTTACATACATTTGTGAAAGAATGCATTGTCGTAAAGAGTGTGGTAATATAATAGGATCCGTCCACTGCAACAAGAGAGTTTGTGAAATTTCTTCTTGGCTACATATTCTATAAACAACTGTAAGTGGTATTACTGCAAAGTGAAAGTGTTTAGGAAATACAGCAATTCAGCCACAAAGTGGTAGACCACATCGTTACAGTGCAGGATCATAGAATACATAAAATCATCAACACTCTGCTGACTCAGTAGGGGTATATTTCCAAACTTCCTCTCATATGAACATAAGCACAGAAACTGTACACTGGGAGCTTCATGGTGGTTCATCTGACTGATGAATCTGGGCTTGGCAAATGCCAGGAGAATGTTACCTTCCTATCTGCATTATGCAGACTATGGGGTTGTATTTCTGGGGTTGGCCTGGACCCCTTATTTCCAGTTAATGGGAATCTTAATGATTCAGCTTATCTAGACATTTTGAACAATTTTATTTTTCCAACTTTGTGGGAACAGTTTGAGGAGGGCTCTTTTCTGTTTCAGAATAACTGTGCCCCAGTGCACAAAGCAGGCCCTTTTGTCCTACATCAGTGTCTGACCTCACAAGCACCCTTTTGGATCAATGAGCAAAAACTCCTACAGACACACTCCAAAATCTTATAGTAAGCCTACCCAGAAGAGTGAAAGCTGTCATAGCTGCCTAGAGGGGACCGATTCCATATTAATGCCTACGGTTTAAGAATGGGATATCAAATAAGCTCCTATAGCTGTAATGCGTAGGTGGCCCAAAACTTTTGTCCATATAGCGTATATTTACTTTTTAACCACATGCTGAAAGTAGTGTCCATGTAGTGTTGTGGTTTTACACATTCACCTTGCAAGCAAAAGGTTCCTGGTTCGATCCTAGGTGGAGACACAAGCCGCTCTTGCCATGGAAGGTTACTTCAGGAAGGACATCCAGTGTAAAATCTCTGCCAAATAACCAATGCAGCTTAATCTACTGTGGCGACCCTGTGAAGAGAATACAAGGGAGCAGCTGAAGGCAGCCTGGGCAGAGATGCCCAGACCGCCCTCTCCCCAGCCACCTCCTCCAGCTTTTCCAGGGGAAAACTAAGGCAGTCTGAAGCCAGCCAAGAGATACAATCCCACCAGGACATGCTGGTGGGATTGTATCTCTTGGTCTGCCCCAAAGCCTCCTCCTCAACTTTTGTTAACATGAAAAAATACCTAGAGCGAGACATTATTAAATATAGAATTTTTATGTTCAAAATTTTCATGATGATGAGAATTTTGCCTGATATTTTGACTTAAAAGTGGAGCATGATTTTGACTAACCATGGAAAAATACTGCAAATGCATTCATCAATTTTGCTCATGACAGCTAAGCAAACAGCACTCTACAATGACGACCATGACATGCAGGTAAAAGTAGAAAGTGTTTTTTTTGTATTCTTTTTGTACGCAAATCAACTTGATCATTTATGCGGTTTTCATTAACACTGTGATTATGGTGTTTTTATAAACATTACTTACTGACAGTAAATGAATAAAAATTCAGTTTTATGATCAAACTAAATTAAAGTGACTAAAAGTCTTCAAGAGTATTTGGGATTTTAAGTTTTTTTGTCATGATTTTAGATGAAATTTGCAATTCAGATAAAACATTTTAAAAAGAATAGAACCAACAAGCCAACATTAACATTAGCTTGTGTTTATTTTGTGCTACAAATAAAGTCTGCAAATGAAATGTAGTCCAATCCCGGTATAACAGTTTGATACTTGCCCAGCTTTATACATTTGACCCTTTTTTTCCATGGTGAAAATTTAAAACTATATTAACAATTAGCTGATATTTGCACAGTAGTCTTGCTCTGCTCCTGACAATTCATGTCAGGTGCTCCTGTTCTGGACAGGGAGCTAGCCAGCATCACATTCAGCAAAGGAGGCAGGTCCATTCATCACTGGCTGGCGCAGTTCGCTCAGTAAATGATACATTGGCAGCTGACAGATATGGGTCACTTTTATCAGCCAGGGTGATAATCGTCGTCTGTGCCTCTATGAGGCTGATGTTGGAAGACTGAAGTAGAGGCTCCTAAGGTGCTGAGGTCCTGCCAAAAACAGTCATTGTGTACTGTATACTAACCAAGAAGCTGTTGAGTCCTCTTCGCTGAAGACATTTGACATATCACAGAGAGAAAGATGGCTGAATATCTTTTAACTGCCACTGCTGCACAGCACAATCCTGCCATACTGATACACTTATATTGAACAAAATCATTGTGACTGTTCTTCTCCTGCTGTGATTAGCCAAAATGTATATTATGAAAAATGCCTATTAGGATAAAAAAAAAATTGCAGTAGCACACTGAAGCAGTTTTCGTAGCATATTTTTTTAATAAAACTCAAGCATAGTTTATTGCAGGGGCTCTCAAATATGGGCCACACTCAGTAGGGACTGGAAAGAGGGCAGTGTGACAGGGTGAAAAATAAGGCGCGTAGTAAAATTTAATGAGTTTTTTTCACAAACACAAAGTAATGTGTTGAAGTTTTGATGCCTACCAGGTTTTTTAAATTATATTTTCAGCTGGGAATAAAATAAACAGTTGATAATCAAACATAAAAATATGACCATTTCTCTTGTATGCTGGCTGCCACACATACTATTTTATGTTAAAATGATGCAAGCCTGCTTGAACTGCTTTAATATTATGACTAATTTTGATAAACTAATGTTAAGTTTGAGTACTAGTTAACTGAATATTGACTGCTAATTAAAGGTCTTCCTGAGTGTTTCCAAGGAACCCAAGGTGGATATTATTAAAGGAACAGGAAGCTAAAGACCTATGTTTGTCTTCAGAGGAGGACACAAATAGATAAATCAAAATGTTACACTATTAGTCTAGGTCTGAACACACACAATTTTCTGAGCACATTCAGAACAATGTTAGATTTTTTTTGTGTTTGAGATACATTTCCATTTTAAAACAACGTTTTAGAAAGCATTTTTGCAATGTCGTATTTCCTCAAAACTTTCTTTTTGTATCTCAAATAATCTTTGGATAAAGATAATTATTTTAATTACATACTGTGTCTGTAATAATCCCCTATCTGGTATTTTCAATGGATTGCTGGATGAAATGACATCAGCTTTGTGTGAGAAAAGCAGGCAACTGTGAACCCGTTCAAATGCAAACTCAAAGCCTATTAGTGCGTTTGCATTTTCCCCAATGACAAGTTTGGCTTTTGTTAACTGCGACTAATTCATCTTTTACATGCGAGCGAGAGAACACAACATACACAATGCAAGCCCACAGATTATCCCTCATTTTAACAGGATGACAACTGTCTCTTCACAATAACAAAAAACAAAGACCCCTCCCTTGAATGCCCTCAATGAAGAATGTAATAGAAAATATTCCCTTTTGTTTGTGTTATTCAATTCAGATTCTGGCAAGTTGTACTTTGGGAAGAATAACAAAGAGACAGGTTGATCCCTGTGCAAATCAGTCAGTACCTTTACAAAGCTGGTGAACCATCAAAAACTAAGAATACATTTTTAGCCCAAACTTATTACATATACTTATCTACTTTTGGGGGCAGCAGTGGCTCAGTCTGTTGGTAGTTGGTTAGGGAACCAGATGGCTGCTGAGTGGTGCTGGCTTGAAGCTGGCCTGTGGAGGTTGGAAGGAACCAGAGGATCATTGAGTAGCGCTGGTTTGCAAATCACCTGTGGTAGTCAGAGGCCTGTGCGGGAGGAAGGTTAGAAGCCAATTCATGACCAACCATGGACTTACACATGAGACATATTGGAGGCTTGGAGAGGAGTCGGCTTACCCTCCCTGAGCACTGCCAATGTGCCCTTGAGCAAGACACTGAACCCCCAAAATGCTCCTTGGAGCCTGTAATGGGCTGCCTTGTGTCTCCGCTCATCAGTTGTATGCCTTAGTTCTGTTTATGTGTGTGTGCATGAATATAACTTCATGTTAACATGTGTGTCATCACAAGTGTGGAGAAATTGCTGTGTAATTTCCCCATTATGGGATAAAAAAAGTCTTTCTTTCTTTCTTTCTTTCTATGATCTTAGTTTGTTCACTAAAACTTACAAGGATTTTAATATTGTTAAAGAAAAATATCTAAACTCCACAGAATCTCATATCTTCCTGTGTAAAACTGTGTGTGTCTCTAATTCCTCTAAATAAGGTTGATGTAGCAATTTTTAAAGAATCACTTGTGCAGCCCCATGGGACTGTAAGTCTCTGTCATGTTTAATTTTTTTTTTTTTTGGTTTGACTGTGACCTAGAATTGCACAGCAGAAATATATAATAGAGCAGTAGGCTGATCATTAAAAAAAGAGTAAACCATTAGGCCACACGTATTTCCAAAGATGAATCAGTTTCACTTCAATTTTACCATGCTTATTCTGTGCTCTGTTACATCTCTGCGGTTGATCCAGGGAGTTGCAGCAGGCGCTAAGGTCACTACTGTTTAGTCCAAGAGTGGAGAAGCATTTATTGTACGCTATGCACTTCATTTCACCTGTTGTTATGGTCCTCTTAAATCCTGTTTTAACTTCCTCTATTGATTTCTTTGCTGCTTTACACCTGTCCACAATTTATTTAAATATTATCCAGTTCTAAAGAAAAACCTGCAGGACACAGTCCTCTGGACACCTGCTTTAAATTCCGATAATGGCATTGAATGATGTTGCAGAAGCTTGCAGAAGCTTCTCTTCTCAGGCTGCGCTGATTTAATTGATTATACTGCTCTTTTTACTGTGTAAAATGGCTCAGAGGCTAACATTTCTGAACTACTTCTTTGGTCGTTTAGTGAGTGGCTGTGATGGCTTATCAATACGAGCAGAGCAAAAAACATACTATTTGCACTAATGGGTGCATTTAAGACCTACTATGCTGCTCAATACAATTCAGACAGAGCCAAATAAAGTAGAGTGTTTGAATATGCCCACTCTGACACTGTGTGCTGCCTGCTTCACATGCTTTCTGAAACAGAAAGAAAGGCTTTGCCTTCAGAGAGAAGAAAGAAGGCATTGCCTAATTAACAACTTTGCAGTATTGTCAGTGCATTAAACTATACAGTATTATGTTTTTTGTTATGTATGTAGATTATGTAGATAAAGGTAGATAAAGTTAAAGGGCCCAGTATTTGTGCCCAATCATCCAGAAGGGTGTTTCTGAGGTTGATATGATTGGATAAGAGGGCCAGGCTTGCAGTCTCCATTCTTGTTCATCCCAAAGGTGTGTTGGATGGTGTTTAGATCAGGGTTTTGTGCTGGCCAGTCACATTTCTCCACACCAAATTAATACCATCTTTCATTTATGGACCTTAACCCAGCCACAGGGGCCCACAAGCCTAGTGTTGGTCCCAAGCCTGTGTAAATGGGGAGGGTTGCGTCAGGAAGGGCATCCGGCATAAAATCTTTGCCAAATCAAATATGCGGATTCATGACACGACTTCCATACCAGCTCCGAGTTAACAATGACCGCCTCCAGTGCCGTTAGCCAACAGGGTGCCGGTGGAAACTATGCTACTGTTGGCCGAAGACCAAGGAGGGGGAGAGGGGGAAAGCATGTTAGGAGGCAGAGAGAGAAGGAAAGGTAGGAGGGTGGAGGTGAGAGTAGGGACTTTAAATGTAGGGACTATGACTGGTAAAGGGAGAGAGCTGACTGATAGGATGGAGAGAACAAAGGTAGATATATTGTGTGTGTAAGAAACCAGGTGGAAGGGAAGCAAGGCCAGGAACATCGGAGGTGGATTCAAACTGTTCTACTATGGTGTAGGTAGGAAGAGAAATGGAGTAGGGGTC
>VUQH01008403.1:0-13020 GCA_015106775.1 Etroplus canarensis
GAGAGGATCTGCAAGGAAGAATGGCAGAGGATCCCCAAATCCAGGTGTGAAAAACTTGTTGCATCATTCCCAAGAAGACTCATGGCTGTACTAGCTCAAAAGGGTGCTTCTACTCAATACTGAGCACAGGGTCTGAATACTTGTGACCATGTGATATTTCAGTTTTTCTTTTTTAATACATTTGCGAAAATTTCTACATTTCTGGGTTTTTTTCTGTCAAGATGGGGTGCTGAGTGTACATTAATGAGAAATAAAATGAACTTTTTTGATTTTGGCAAATGGCTGCAATGACACAAAGAGTGACAAATTTAAAGGGGTCTGAATACTTTCCGTACCCACTGTATATGTTGAATGATGGTCTGTTAAAATTCTCTGCACTCTTTTGTTCACTGCTGGTGTATAACTTAAGCTGTTAGTATTGCTGCTTGTGGAGCATTGCATAAGAACACTCTCATCCGAATAGCTGATTATGAGGCTTTTGAAAAAGCTTTAAATGTGTTTGATCTGTTAGTGCTGTTGGCCATTTACTTCACTTCCTGAATGTTGACTTGATTCTGTGTTTGCGTTTGAAGATCCTGCAGGTGTTTTTATAACGATCCTACAGGTGATATGTGGTATTTGCAGGCCAAAATTTTTACTAATTTTTTAATAGATATTTATCTATATGTAGCATTTTTTTCCCTTGGTTTGTTGATATTTTTTTTTGCCTTAAAATGTTATCATATTGTACACTTAGATTGTGTTTAATATTATGATTTATATGCTGTTTCAGGTGTTTACTTGGTTGTATGTTTGGTTTAGAGCTGTCTTGTCCACTGCCCATTAATTTAAAGGAACAGTGTCTAAGATTTTAAGTGATCTTTTATCGTAAATTTAGTCTAACATACATACTTGTGGTGTGTTACAGTGTAAAATCACTTTAGGATAATAATTGTTAAGTTTTTGTTCACTTACAAATAGATATTTATATATAGGTCCCTGGTTCAATTTCAGGTTGGAACACAAACCTCTCTCACCATGGAGGGTTGCATCATGAAGCTCATCTGGTATAAAACCTCTGCTTAATTACCAGTGTGTATTAATCTGTTGTGGTGACCCCTTGGGAAAGTGCTTCCACTGGGAGTGGACGAAGGTGTGCGCATGTATACATACAATGCCAGTGGGTCCCCCCTCAAAGGAGTTGCTATGTTGCACTGCCTTGTTTCTACAGTGGCTCTGAATGGAAAAACACACTCAAATACTAGCTTTTGTGTTTCTGCTAATGCTATCACAATGCAGAATGGCTATCATTACTCATTGGGTGAATTCTTTTATGTTTACTTTTAAAAAACGGAACTCTACTTCACAAATCCTATTCTATTCACTTTCACTCCTAGTTATGTCTGGATTCATTTTATTACTTTAACTATTTTCCTGTAAACAATTAAAGTTTTTGCTTTATGGCTTTTACAAGACAAAAAGTTCAGATATTCTCTCATTTGTGTTCAGTGACGCTTTGGAGAAATATTTGCCCAGAATCAGTGGCTTTTTGAGATGACCTGATTACAGTGAAACTGGTGTTTAAGTTGTGTTGTTAATGCATTAACTTATATGCACTGAGTGATTATCATCTGCTGTACACTGCCACTGGAGATATATTCTGAAGTCTACAGAATGACAGTATCCACAGCCAATCTACTAGTGGGCAATCCTCCTCGCTCTTATTCTAAAAGTCCACACCATGGCCCTTCCTGTCCAATGATTTTCTGCTGCATGATATGCTTTCCAGGTTTCTGTGGTGGCAAAAAACAGAATCTTGTTGCCTGGTGGGACATGCTTCAACTCCACCGTCTTGGACTGTAGCTAGCAATTATCATTGTTTTGCTCTAAAAATCTGCTGAGAGCCACTCCAACCAGAACCTGGAGCTTATGTAGAAGAAAAAAAAAGAAAATTGCTATACAATCTGCAGTTCAAGACTATGTGGAGTTAAAGTTGATCTCAGGAATAAGAGGCTCAGTGAAGAAACACCAGGTTATGGTACTCAGTTATTTGTCACAAAATGCAAAGCATTTGCAGAGAAGAAACTTACAAATGGCGACAACACATTTCACAGACCCACATTTACACACATTCCCGCCCCCTACCACTGCCATAAATAAAATCTAAACATACGTTAAACAAAGTCATCTCATACTAAGATGTCGGTGTTGCTGTATATCTGGTTTAAATGCTGGGTTTCCCTAATTTACTAGACTATATCTTTCCTATTATGGTTTGAGGTAAATTAACAGGCCAGATTGCACATCATACTTGGCTACCTTAAACCTATCAGATCACTGAATGAGAAGCTATGGAGAAATGAAGAACAAAAACAATCTGTAGCCTGGGGAGCCTTAAAAATCTAGCGGGCGGTCAGTGTAGCTGGTATCTTATCAGGTGATTCTTCCTGACTTTGTAAGGAAATTTCACCCGTAAAAATTATTCGCAAGCAGTCCCTTTTCAATAAATACTTGATAGTTGATTGGAATGATTTATTATCACGCTCAAAACATGCCAGTAAATACAATCATTTCTGGCAACTTCTTTGCCATAGCAGACTGATGGGGCTGGGCCAAACCAGTAGGCACAGGTCATCGACTGCCCCAATTTGCATTCATACCATATACATCGTTTAGTAATAGTAATAGAAAATAGTAGCTTCTTGTATTATTCTCATTGATGTATTCATGTGTCCTGAGGGTTTTTTCATCCATCTAAGTTACTTCAGGTTCTGCAGCTCCTCCAACTCTAACTGCTTGTGCACTGAGGCAGGAATCAGATGAAGGAACTTGCTGCCTCAGCACTTCCTGTGGTGGGTGTTGAGCTCAGATTGTGTCTCTTTGGACCACAAACAGAAACATAACCTCATCCTTCCCCCTCCCTAGTTGTCTCTGATATTGATTTGGCGGGGTGGGGTACTGCAGTGTGACTGGGTATTATTGTCTCTGCACACATAAAAGCAACAGTGCATTTTTAGATCCAATCATTTCTGCAGAGTTTGTTGGTGAGCTGAAGTTTAAGGGACAATCTGGTTGATTTATATCTGGACAAACAAACTACTAAAATGCCCATCTATATGAGCAGGATACCAGAATGAAATGAAATGTATCAAATAAGTGTGATTGTACAAGTATTGTTCCATTGGATTTGTGCCATAATGGCTCTGACTCGGTCCGATTCATTAGCCTGTTGAGATGCGTCCAAGACTGGAGCTGCAGCTTTATCTCACAACGAATGGAGACGTAACCATTTGTTATCAAGCTGGAGACAGTCTGAGAGGCAGACTGTGTCAGTTAATGCCGAAGATGATGTCAGCAAGACACACATCAGCATTAATCAGATAAAACATGGCAATTGCTTTAATGGCATCACTACAGAGTGATGGGAATAAAACAACACAACAACACGCTCTGGTGAAAATAAACTTGAAACATGCTCCACTCCCCAGACTTTCAGAGGACAGGAGAGTTAATGATCAGGATTCAGGATGTCACATGTTGATACAGCAGTCACTAGTAATGATGATATTCCAGTCATTATTACAAACAACTTGAAAGTTAATTAACACAAATGAATGGCGTTAGTGCTGTGATGCCCAAAAACACAGAAAGATCACATGGTCAAATCAGAATCAGAATCAGAATCAGAATCAGAATCGTGTTTATTGGCCAAGTATATGCGCGAGCACATACAAGGAATTTGGTTCCGGTCGATGGTGTCTCTCAAGCGTGAAACACAACAATATGTGAACTACACAGTATACACACACACATACATAAATATATATGTATATACACACATATACATACCTACATATATACACATACATCTACACATATGTACATATGCATACACACATATATACACATACATACATACACATTCACATATACATACACATTCAGACCAACAATATAATAAACATCTAAATCTTATGTACAGAAAATGAGGAAAAATGGGAGCTGTTCCAAGTTTTAAACTACTACTTGCCACTTTTTATTCATAGTGAATGGATGGTTATAGTTGTCATTTAGAATGGAAAAATAATTGTTGGTCAAAAGTCTTTAAGCTTTTTGTAATTAAAATGTATGTTTTTAATGGGAACATTTTCTAATGATGGTTATTGAAACAGACTCTTTGGATTTTTGATTTTTAGCTTTATACAACACTTAAATATGTCAGCTTTGGATTTGAGATGATGTCACATTAGTGATGAATGATGAATCCCACATATAAAACAATAGATGACTCATTGGCCACTTTATTAGGTATACCTGTTCAACAGTTGCAAATATCTAATCAGCCAATCACATAGCAGCAACTCAATGCATTTAGACACGTAGACATGGTCAAGACAACCTGCTGAAGATAATCTGGTCTAAATACTTCAGTAACTGCTGATCTGATGGAATTTTCCTGCATAACCATCTCCAGGATTTACAAAAAAATGTTTGAAAAAGAGAAAATATCCAGTGGGCAGCAGTTCTCTGGAAGAAAATGTGTTTTTGATGCCAGAGGTCCGGCAAGAATGGCCACAGTGCTTTGAACTGATAGGAAGGCAACAGTAACCCAAAAACCCACTTCTTACAGCCAAGGTATGGAGAAGAGCATCACTGAACGGACAGATTGTTGAACCTTGAAGCAGAGAGGCTACAGAAGCTGAAGACCACACTGGGTGCCAGTCCTGTCAGTTCTGCAGCAACATTCAGATGGTCAGAATTTGGTGCAAATTACATTAAAGCATGGATCCATCTTTGTATTAATGGTTCAAGCTGGTGGTGGTCCAGTGGTGTGGAGGATATTTTAGTGGCACATTTCGGGGCCCTTAATACCAGCTGAGCATCATTTAAAAGCCACTGCCTATCTAAGTATTGTTACTGACCCTGCGCACCCCTTTATTCTTCCAGCACCTTGTTGAATTTATGCCACAAAGAATTAAGGCAGTTCTGAAGGCAAAATGGGGTCAAACCCAGTACTAGCAAGGGGTATCTAATGAAGTGGCTGGTGCATGTTTTATTAATAGTTCTAGTTGGTTTAAAATCTTTTTTACTAGAAAGTTAAATAACTTGGGATTCAGCAACATTTTTAAAAAATATTCTTCTTCTTCTTACTTAAACATTTTCCCCTTTAATGGTACTAAGAGGGTGGTTCATAAACTTTCTCGAGCATTTCTTACTTCAGAAGCAGAAAAAACTTCTGCCCTACACCTCACAATATTTATCAATCAGTAACAATAAAAATAATTTTAGAAATAATGATCAGCACAATAGCATCAGCAAACTTTTTTGTTCTTTACTTTCCATCTAAAGTTATATTCACACAAAACGTAAACTTAATTTAGAGCCATGTCAGCAAACCTTTATTTTTTTGGAAAGTCCTAATGATCACTGAAATTAATTTAGGCAATGCCTCAAAATATTTGCCCAGGTCAGTGGCATTTTTGCCAAGTGATAAAACTTGCTTCAACAAATGCTTTGGTTTCACTCCACAGACTTCACTTGCATTTACTCTTATTTCCCAACAGCAGGGCACAGATTGAGAACCTCTGTACTGAGATAACTTCAGTAATGAGATCTGGTTATTATCTGATTGGGTGTTAGAATCTTTAATGTGCTAGCAATATTATTCTGAGCACAACTTTAAAAACCAACACAAATTTTGGCTGATTCTTTCGCTGGTCTCTCTTTGGCTTCTGTCAGCCACCCGTAAACCCTGAGCGTTACAACGTGACTCACGCTGTGTGGAAAAGTGTTATTTTTTTCCCATATTTCATCCAGGAACATTGCTGAAGGCTATTTAAACTTTACCAAAACAGAACGAGTATTTTCCCCTTTGCGTAACGGGTTAGTACTTGTATTTTATCGTAAGTGTGAATGAAAGAAATGCCCTTATTTACCCTCTGCCTTCCCTAAATTACTGTCAAACCTCTTTAAAGAGAATCCCAAAAATTATTTTTATAGCGGCTCACCATGCAGTTAAGAAAAAAATAAAAGCAGAGCTAACATTTTGAGATATAATAATGAATAGATTAGATAAATAGATGTACAAATTTTTAAGGTAGAAATACAGGAAAGGGTCTTATGGATAGTACATGCTTACTCAATTTACCCAAGAAAGTGTGTCAGATAAGTCTTGAAATGTCACCCTATGGTTTCTTTCTTCTTTTTAATGAAATACTGAGATTAGTAAATGACACAGGAACTGGTGCTGACTGACTGGTATTTTCTCCTTTTTTTGCTGAAATATTGAATTGTGGATTCATTATAGTATTACATTTTCTGTCTTTACTTTCAGCAGTGTTACTGGTTTTAAGGATGCCTCCGGCACCCTGAATCCCTTTGATCTAACTATTTCTTGAAGGTGATCAGACATTAGGCTTGTTCTATTAACATTCAGGTTGTTTCCAGTAATAGCTGTCCAGCTACAGGTGTATGCAGTTAGTATCAAATATTGAACTCCTGTTAGTAAAGCAGGGCAGAAGAGTGTGTGCAGTATACATGCTGGTCACTAGAGGACAGTATCCAAAGATGAAATGCAGTGCATCATGTCTGCATCTCCCTGATTCACTGATCCCTCTCACTCTCTGTTGCCACTCACAAAACTGACATTTGACTCCCTACTGATGATTATTTTCAGTTTATACCTAGAGAAGTATATGCATGTTCACCAGCCAAATGTCGAATTGATAGAGCTTACAAAACAAGCAAACTAATAAATTAAGCTTGTTGAGGTCACTGATTAAACCAGGTTGCAAATGTCACTCCCCCCCCCGATTAAATAAATACTTAGCAATGAAAGCAAAGCTATTTCTATTAACTCAGCCAGCTGATCTATTTGAAAGACTCAGACACTGGTTGAGTTTTTGTTATTTATACTTTATTTGATCCATGCAAGCTGTACTTATAACATGTTTGCTACTTGATATATTAAACTAAACTTAAACTACCTCTTTTCTTACAGCCTTTTACTTAATTTTCTCCACTTAATTTGAGTTAAATTGGTAAGTATAGGGCTCTTTATTATTGCATTTGTACCTGCACTGACAGTTCTTTTTTTTCCTTTGAGTCTTTTCCATTGATCTGTCCATTAGCTATATGCACATATCCTTTTAGAGGGTCATTGGAGGGCTGGAGCTGATCCCAGTTGACATGGATTACTGTGTTTGGATTCTCTATAAAAGTCTGTCTTGTCATAAGGGCAGCATAAGCCAAAAGCCAAAAGATAATGCTGTCATGGATTTTACCTGTGCATTGTGCGTTTACATAGATCGGTGAATGGGGCTGTGCTGGTTATTCTGAGATCTCGCAACAAACAAAGGTGACTGAGCTTTTGCTGTCGGAGCTCCCAAACTGTGGAACAGTCTTCTTATTGAGATCAGAATGGCAGCTTTTTTTTGTTTTTTAAAGCTCTCAAAAAGGTTTCATGAATGTTTGACAAGTAACAATGTTTTTATTTTTATTATTATTTTAAATTTGTTTTAATTTTATCTTTCTTTTTTATTGTTTTTATTTTTTTTCAACTATTTTCCATTATTAGGCTGTTTTACGTTTTTAACCATTATTTTTAATATTGTTATAATAGACTAAAAATGTAATGCTGCTGAAAGCTTTCCTTTTACCACATTCACAGTAACTATGGCATTTTAACTAATGTGTTACCAGGGAGCTCATTATCCCAGCAGACAACAACATTTTCAAACTCTAATTAACATTCAGGCTACCAACCTGTAAGCAAGTAACCAGGCAAGGTCTAACAAACACAAATCAATGAATACACACAAAACCAGTCAATGAATAGTGAGGGGGGCGTTGTATCCCTCCTTAGATGTGTTTTCTTTTACTTTGGCAGAGAACATAAATTAGTGCCACAACCGGAGCCGAGAGGTTTTAGTTAGGTGATGTGTGGGAGGGCTGGTTGGCACTACAGTCTGTCACTCGAGCCAAAGCCAGACAAGCAAACAGAGAGACAAAAGTGAAACATTCCCTCTGAGAGACACCATCCAGTGGCCAGTGATGAGAAAACTGTGGGATGTTTTCTTAATACCCATAGAGTGGCATAGGGAGAGATTTGAAAATCCCACAAACCATTGATATTAAAGATCCACATTGTTCTGTAGAATCGAAAGAATAAAGAAAGAAGGCAAACTGTTACATCCTGGACTGGTTTTTAGAGATATCTTTAGGCTGAGCTTTGATGAATGCGGTGGTTTGGGCTGAATTTAGAGGCCATTTGTCAAACCATCTTCGCTGTGCAGTGACAATGTTTACCTTGATTTTCCTTGATTTTATGTTGATGTTTTGTTTTACTCCACTCATACTTTTACTGGAGTGGAACCAGGATTGTTCTGATTACTTTCAAACAATAAGCTATTATAATGAAAGAATGCCTGAGGAATAGAGAAGAAGTGCACTGGTACCGATCTTCAAGAATAAGGGTGATGTGCAGAGCTGCAAGCAGCTACAGAGGGATCAAGTTGATGAGCCATACCATGAAGATATGGGAGAGGGTTATTAAGAAGAGAGGTGACAATCAGTGAGCAGCAGTGTGGCTTCATGCTGAGAAAGAGTACAACAGATGCAATGTTCGCCTTGAGAGTGCTGACGGAGAAGTATAGAGAAGGTCAGAAGGAGTTGCACTGTCTTGTTGCGGATCGTGAGAAAGCATATGATAGGGTGCCAAGAGAGGAAGTGTGGAATTGTATGATGAAGTCAGGAGTATCAGAGAAGTATGTGAAGGTGGTGCAGGACATGTATGAGGACAGTGAGATAGTGGTGAGGTGTGTGGTAGGAGAGACAGATGGATTTGAGGTGGGGGTGGGATTACATCAGGGATCAGCTCTGAGCCCCTTTTTGTTTGCAATGGTAATGGATAGGTTGACAGATGAGATCAGGCAGGAGTCTCCATGGACTATGCATGTTTGCAGACATTGCGCTCTGGAAGAGAGCCTGGAGAGGTGGAGGTGTGCACTGGAGAGAAGAGGAATGAAATTCAGTACAAGGAAAATGGGAGGGAGGCAGGTGAAATGGTGAAGATGCAAGGAGTAGGGGTAGTGAAGGTGGATTAGTTTAAATACCTGGGCTCAACCATCCAAAGCAACGGACAGAGCAAAAGAGTGGTGAAGAAGAGACTGCAGAGAGGGTGAGTGGGTGGTGACAAGTGTCAGGGGTGCTTTGTGACAGAAGGATAGCAGCAAGAGTGAAATGGAAGGTTTACAAGGCTGTGATGAGGCCTGCCATGATGTATGGTCTGGAGACAGTGGTACTGACAAAAAGACAGGAGGTGAAGCAGGAGGTGGCAGAATTGAAGATGTTGAGCATTTCACTGAGAATGACCAGGATGGACAGGATTAGAAATGAGCACATCAAAGGGACAGCATGAGTTGAGAAGATTGAAAATAATATCAGAGAGGCAAGGCTGAGATGGTTTGGACATGTGCTGAGGAGGGATAGTGGATATATTGGTCAAAGGATGTTGAGGCAGGAGAAGAGGAAGACCACAGAGAAGGTTCGTGGATGTAGTGAAGGAGGACATGCAGATGGTTGGTGTGAGGGAAGAGGATGCAAGGGATAGGATGAGATGGAGGCAGATGATCCGCTGTGGCAACCCCTATCGGGAGCAGCCGGAAGAAGAAGAAGATAATTTTAGGATGATATGCTGCATGCTTTTACATGACTTTGTCATTGGCTCAGGTGTCATAATAATGCTTTTTAATCAGATTTACTGCTCTGTTGGATCTGCTGTTTATTTGCTGATTAAATGGCTGACTAAACATATATGTTGGTCTGTAAACAGTTGCTGCTGTGTTTTTAATTTTATAATGTTTTTGTTGGAACTTGTTACAGTTTCTGCTACTCATTTTCATTTCACAACTCACAGGTTGAGACACACTGTACTTTGGTGCAATGCTGAAACTGATCACTTAGAGTTTTGAAATACTTTTCACATTCCTAATTTGAAGGATTTATTGAAACAAATTTTGCAATTTACAGTCTCGTGTTGATGAAACTGCAAATTGTTCTGATAGCTGAGTAAACACAAACTCCCTGTTGTATGAGAAAGTGATAAGGCACACACGTGTGCTCAGACTGGCTTATTATGTTGCATCTAAGCAGTGAGAGTGGCACCACCTCTTTGCCTGTTTGTTTTTTGTAAATTTCTTAATTTTATAACATTAAAGAGATATTTTTTGACATGGAAAATTTGTGATTTACCTAATGTTTTGCTGTACATTTACAAAGACTATTTGCAGGAGAAGGCTGTAACTTTACAGCATTTCATTATTAAACTATGTTTGGAACTTGTTCAGAATCTTAAGGGAACTGTTTGGCAACTTTTGCTGCTGGACATTTTGCCATTCTTCACGATTTATATATGTATATATATATATATATATATATATATACACACACACATATATACATACATACAAGTGTATCGTCATATTCTTATTCACTGAGTAACTGGAAAATTAACAAGAGGTAGATAATATTTACATAAAGGCAGCTACAAAGCAAAATAAATAGTGTGTGTATATATATATATATATATATATATACACACACAGTAACATTTATTTAAATACAGCATGACATATGTAAATATCAATGTGATGTAACTACTTGTCAACTTGCAGTATACTTTGATAACTTTCAAAATCACCCCAGAAACATCACTAAAAAGGTTCCCTTGTTAACACTGGGATGTTTTTTATGTGCACATGCAGCTTTTAGAATAAAGCACTCTTTGTTCCAAAGTAAATTTCCTCGAAATGTTTCCAGCGATAAGTTCTCAGTGCTTCTTCCAAGCACCACTTCCTTTTGGGAAGGTCCAGTTGTAGCCAGAGTTTTAGTTGGCATCTTCCTCACTATTGTCACTGCTTCATCCATGAGAGTCTGTGACTAATTTGAATGTAACAGCAACTTTCTTTGCTGTTGTCTTGGCACTATAATAAACTTTAGGACCTAAGAATAGGGCTATGTGTCACTACTGCTTTTTGCACTCATTTTCAGAATGTCAGTTTAAATGCCCCAGTTTCTGTTTGACTTTACCATAATTGAATGAGCATAGCACATTTAAAATGAATACCTCAGTGTTCTTAAACATTTTCTCCCAACGCCTCTTTTCAGAAGCTGAAAAACCTTTACCCCTGACTCCCATTTCCCACAGTTTTTATTAGTAGTTAGCAAATAAGAATCCAAGTTGAATCTTGGTGACAGCAGTAAAATAGCATAAATTTGTCCATTATTTCTTCCTAGAATTATCATATTCATTGAGCTGCATTTTACTTCATATTTTCCCCAGGCTTTCCATCTGTAGTGACTTTGTGCCTGCCAGTGGGGCCTAGCTCAGATTTTGAAAACCACTGGCTAACCTTTAAGGATGGCTAACTTTTCATAGGTACGTGAACACATCATTTAGTTTAATTTTGATGAACTGTTCACTGTAACTTTTGCCATAGTACTTGAGTTTGTGCTGCAGAGTCCTCCTAGTGTAGCAGTTTACACATTGACCTCACACATGGAAGGTCCCCAGTTTGCAAGTGGGAGGAGATACAAGGCCAGCCTTGGGGATCACAAGAAAGAGTAGTCATAATGCCAGTCTCAAGCCCAGATAAATTGAAGGGTTGCATCAGGAAGGGCATCCAGTGTAGAAATCTATGTTACAAATGCAGATTCATCCACTTTGGTGACTCCTTGGGAACAAGGGAGAAGCTAAAAGTACCTGCTTAAGTCTAATACTGTGGCCTTCAGTGTTGCGTCGTTATGAAAAGGATCCTTGGCACACCCTGATACCTTATGAGTGGTCTATATTTCTTTTAGTGTATACATAGAGCTGCTAAATGTTAGTGAATGGTTATGACTAATGTCACTGTTTAGGTGCATTTGAGTATGTATGTATTTATTTATATATTTGCATGTGTGGCTCTCTGAATTCCTGCTAAGTAGAGCTGTGATAATTCTTATCCTTAATTCTTAATTCTTATTCCATAGCAGCAATGCTGAACACTGTTGTCACAGCATGGTTGTTTAAATCCATCAGCCAGCTGGGGCCTTTCTGTGAGGAGTTTACACATTCTCCCTGTGCCTGTATGGGTTCTCTCTGGGTACTCTGGCTTCCTACCACAGCCCAAAGCCTTTTGCTTGTCAAGATAATTGAGGATTCTACATTGGCCATGTGTGTGAATGTGAGTGTGAACACTTAGTTATGCTGCAATAGGTTTAGGCTGCTGGGGCCTTCTTATGATGTGCTGGGCATTTCTTCTCCACCCACCTCTTTTCACTCCCCATGCATTTATTTGCTACTGTTGCATGTCATTAAATGTTGCCTTCTCTTTCCCATAGTTTGTGTCTCGCTTTGCTCTCCTTTATCTCTTCTCTTTCCCCTCACCCCCAACCGGTCAAGGCAGATGGCTGCCCCTCCCTGGGCCTGGAGTTCTTCCTTCCCACAGTCGCCAAGTGATTGCTCATAGGGGACCGTCTGATTGCTGGAGTTTTCCCTTTAACACTGTAGGGTCTTTACCTTACAGTGTGAAGCACCGTGAGACAATTTCTGTTGTAAATTGGCAGTATATAAATCAAATTGAATTGAATTGAATGGCTGGACCCATTAAAAAACTGCAGTCCAAATGTTCACAATGTAGTATTGTATTCCATCATCAGAAGAATTTTTTGCTCATAATTCAGTCCTCATATTTGATCAGGCTTGTGGTAGAAATGTTTTCTGCCACTTTTAAAAAACATCATCAGTCCATGCTAAATTAAAACTAAATCAAAACCTTGGCCCAAAAATTAATGTATGATCAGTGCCGTGGATTTAGACTGGTAAAGAGAGAGAGCTGGCTGATATGATGGAAAGAAGGAAGGTAGATATATTGTATAGATATATTGTGTGTGCAAGAAACCAGGTGGAGGGGAAGCAAGGCTAGGAACATCGGAGGTGCATTCAAACTGTTCTACTAAGGTGTAGGTAGGAAGAGAAATGGAGTAAGGGTAATCTTACTT
>VUQH01008405.1:7354-29660 GCA_015106775.1 Etroplus canarensis
TTCTTCAACCCCACCACCACTATCAGCACCCCGCTGAATTCGCAGTCCCCCCCCTCTTCTCTGCATGCTGTCCAGTCCTCTGCAGCTCCTGCAGCACATTAGTTGTGTTTTCTACCAGACGTGACAGAGTACCTCCTGCCTAACTGGGAAAGGAAGAACAACTACAGGGGATAAAAGAAGGGAGATGCTGTAGGAGGAGCGTGAAAGAAACAGGGCAGCCGACGCAACAGTTTTACACGGCATACTACTTCAATGGGAGAGGCGTGTTAGAGAGATCGAGCAGTACTGGCAGAATACTTGGTATAGTGCAGGTGGATCACAGCCGTCTGGGGAAGAGGAAGATTTGGAGGCAGCACTCTGTTTAGCTGTCCAGCAGGTTTGTAATGCAGATTCTTTACAATTGTAGCTTTTTATTTCATGGTTTGTGGCCATCTGTGTGATTTCTGAGACTGAATAGATGCTGTGTTCCCCATCGCAAGGATGGCTCTATCACTGCTGTCCAGCATCGCTTCTACTGTGAGGCTGTGGCATTTCCCAGAACTGACAGTACCAAAGAAAAGTGTGTGCCTCTGTGTTAAACTCATGTTTTTTAAGTATAGGCATGCATTATTCTCCTCACTTTCTTATTCACAAAAGTTCATTACATATAAGAAAGTTTAAGAGAGATCAAAAGACTTTATGTTTTGGTAGCTTAGGTGTTTCCAGCATGCTAAACAAAATAGCACAGGCCCGATTCTCTCCTTTCAGAATGAGAGTTCTTTTACTGCAGACAAGAATAGAGCTGGGAGCTTTGAATGCACCCGAAATGGCTTTCTGTGTGCATAAGAGTGGTGCCGCCCTCTCAAGTATCAGCATGCTTATGGGAAGGGGGGTTATGTGCTTGTAGCTTGCAGAGGGGGCTGGGATTTCTGCATCTGGGCTGTATTGATAAGAGATGTGATATTACCTGTCTTTAGTCTTCTAAATATTATGAAACATGTGTTAATGGTTAAGGATTTATCAAGTTGCTTTCTTTTCTTGTGGCTCCTTTATCCCTGGAGGGGAAGGAGTGATAAACTCAAGTGCTTTGGTGAATCTATCTTTTATAGGTGTCTGTTTTCTGTTGACTGAACAGTGATAAGGAGACATTAGGAGCTGCTTGTTTCTATTTCTGACTCTTTTTTTTCTGGATGTTCCTATGAAAGGCCCCCTTTCATGGTTGATCAGTGACTTAGCTGACGGGGAAAGTTGGGGATTTGGTTGCTCTTTGCTCATTTTGATTGTTGTTTGTCCTTAGTGAATTTTCTGCTTGCATTTGTTTCACTTTATTGTATTTATATTGCTCGTGGCATTTTCCATGACCAAGGCATTTTATGCCTTAAGATAGTGGAACATTTCTTCTTTTCTTTTTCTTAAACAAGACCTTGCACAGAAATCTGTGTGCTATTTCAGTTCTAGCATCTCTGATTTCAACACACCAGATTTCTGCCACAAATGTCTCTCCTCCCTTGTGCAGTTTATCAAAGAACTCCAACTCTGTCTGATGGAAATTTTGGACCAAGTGGAATTGTGTTTGTACTGCAATTTGTTTTGAAGTGGAGTAAAATCTCAAGTTGGCTTACAGTATTCTGCAGCGCAACAAAATATATGCACATGCAACTGAATTGTGATTAGGTCACAAAAATTGGAAGTGTCAGTTTTATGTCCACATATTATTAAACAAAAAGCAATTGATATGTTTTGCCTTACTATGATCTAATTGTTTCCCTTGGCAAGCTTGACTAAAATATTTTACCTGACATCGAAAAATCAAGTTTGTCTCTCAGTGCTAAAGTAATAAAGTCTGATTCACACCAGCAACACAGTCACCTGCATCCATAGTGTTACGTTGTAAAGTTTTTGACCCCACACATTGTATGTTAACTTTCCCCTGTTTCACTATTCCTGTTGTCTTCACCACAGCACACAGTGAAAATATCAAAGTGAGTAAATAGTGCTCACAGGTTTGTCTATGTTTGCTGGCTCACCTTGGCAGAACTCCAAATAACCCATGCTAGGTGCTGTTGTGTGCACTGTTATTAAACCTTAGTCTGTATTTCTGAAAATCATAAATTTAGCGTTTCTAATACCTTGCTAATACTCAAGCCTGTTAGATCTTGCTTTTGCTGAAAGAATTTGTCACTTTGTTGATCTCTCAACTGGAATAATTCATTTGGAATTTGGTATTGATCCTCCTGGCAAGTCTATCTTCTGTCAAGTCCCAAACCACCATCAAAACACTGATTTGATTTAAATTCTGGCAGAACTCTTAATGAAGAAGCCTAATATGCACATGAGAGGTGCTTTCCACTGCAGTTTTATATGCTGTTGCTCTTTATTTGATGGTGTTCAGCAGATGTATGAAATGTTCCACTTTGAGATTTAATTCTTTAGAGTACTGCAGAGGAGATTATTAGCTATGGACATGTTGTACTTACTGCCATGGTGATGGCCACGGTGCTCTAACAAATCCTACTCTAACAAATCCTGAAATGTCCTATCAAATATTTGTTCAGATCTTTGGCAGAAAAAGCAATAAAAGAGGGCCCTTGCCTCAGGCTTTATTTGGTCCTCTCTGAGGTTTTCTCATTGTTTCAGGAATGACTTTGTGTGCTGGGCCCTTAAAGAAAACATTGTTGCTTCAGGCTGAATGATTTGCAGTCCTTCTGGCCTTGATTTCCTCTTACAGTGCATGTTTTTATACATATGAATTTAACACCATTTGGCTTCTCAGGTCAAGGTTTTGATATATAACTTGGTGGTGAATTAAGATTGATTTCTCAGTATCATATTGTGCTTTAACCGTGTAGTTCAATAACATGCGGAAAACTGTCTAAAAGAATTTACTTTTCCCCCACACTGAGACTGAGGGAGTGAACACAGATTACTGTGAGGCTGAAGTATTGTCCTGGTGTCTCAGTCAACCCTAGTGACCTCACCAGATTCACTCCTTATGTTCCCACTTTAGGAAAGATGATTGAGTGAGTGTGTGTGTGTCTGTGTGCGTGTGTGTGTGTGTGCTCACAAATTTGAGTGAACTAATGAGTGTTTTATTAAAAGACAGGATGGGGGTGTCTTATTGTTAAAAAAATGAGTGTTTCAAATGAATGGTCATATGTGATGGTGCTCTGTGTGTGTGTGTGTGGGTGTGTGTGTGTGTGTGTGTGTGTGTGTGTGTGTGTGTGTTGGAGTATAAGTGGGGGGGCTGGTAGATTTGAGGCTATCATGCTCTGAATCCCAGAGGCCTGCATATAACCCATGCAGACAGATGGGTTGTTTTTAGTGATGCTGTTAAATATCACCACTAATGCCAAGGATCATCTGAGATCAGAGGTAACCTTTCACCTCAGAACCAGTCTGTAACAAAAGGAGGCTGACCTGGATACTGTATTAGATTTATTTAAATTTAGTAGACACATGAAAATCTGCATAACTTGACTACTGTCATGGTAAGAAGACCGCATCAGGAAGTTACCAAACCACTACTTAGTATCTATCAGATCTATCACCAGACAAGACCATTGATACAAGAGGATTCTGCTGAACTCTAGGTTTACTTTAAGTAACATTTTTCTTAGCTCATGTAGCAAATGTAATGGCAAGGCGTCCCTCCATTTACAAGAATTACTACTCCTCCAAGAGTGTCGGTCAGATTTTAGTGAAACTTGCACACAGTGATCATATGATGAGTCTTCATCCAAACTGTATGCAAGGTGAAGGTCACATTTGTTGTTTAATGGAATTTTTCTTTTTCAAAAGAATCACTACTCCTTTATAGAGCGTTAGTCTGCATTGTAATGTTCATAAAATAAGTGTTTGCATGAGCCCTTCTGCCATTTATGAATAAATGCTGTTCTAAGATTTATTTATGGAATAATAATATCTTTGGCTAGGTGAAAGCGAGAACTAGGCGTTTCCTGGATGTGACTGGTTGCAAGCCTCTTGACTTCTTAATGGATTTTGATTTTCATTAGTGTTTGCAAATCAGCCAACCAGTGACAAGAAAAGTAATTATCACTTTCTTTTTATACTTCACACATTACAATAACCCTTTGCAATAATGTGAATTGTGAGGTGAATGAGCTCACAATTCACATTATTGCAAAGGGTGAAATATCAAAATAGCTCAATGATTTTTTTTTGGGTTTTCTTGATTCTTACTTTCTGTATCATGATAGAGAAAATTTTGCTTGTGTCAAGGCTTGGGAAAAGGTGGTAGTTATGACAAAAATTATGATTAATGTGTGTGTATATACAGAAAGCCTGGAGAACTGCTGAAAGATACATATGCATATTCACCCATACTGCACAAATTAATGGAGGAGATGAATCTGCAGATGTTTTTTAAAATTGAGCAACAAAATCACTCTTACCCTGAGGCTAAATATGAGCTTGATAAATTCTGAAATGAGTCTGCGGCTGAGCTGCCGAGAATACGCAGATACGCTCCCATAGAGATGTTTGGTGTGTTTGTTTCTAGCTGTCTTGCCGCTGATATTTGTACACTAAAATGGCTCTTAAATGTGTACAAATAATGTTTTAAAACAATATGAGTTAGACATAAAGTTCTTAATCTTAAGGCCAGACAGTGATAGTGATTACTGTCAAAAAAGGCAAATCGGAGGTCAGTGCAAGACTGTGGACAGGACTTCTGTTTGCCCTGGATGGCAATCATCATGCAAAATATGGGTGTGTTTCCTCAGGATATGGAATAAGACTATCTAATGCCGGATGTTGGCCCATATAGTGAGACTCTCTTCCCAGCTAGATGTCTATCAGACCTTTTCAGAGTCAGAGATTTCCAGTCTGTTTATGAAAAGAGAGATTATGCTTGGGGGCATGCTTGCTTAGTGTATTCTGTTGCTGCCCATTAGCTGCTACAGTATCCATACATGTTTGGAGTACAGAACATACAAATTATGTTTCACATGTTTTTATTTCTCTTCTGACCTCCATTAGTGAGGAAAGAGTGATCGGGCTCAGGTATAATGCTTGTTCCTTGCAAGGCTTCCTTTGTCTGACGATCATCTACTACCCTAGCCTTAAGAGGATTACAGTGTTATGACATTGAAGTGGAAGCACAGTTATCATGTCCTTCTGACAACAAGCCATCGTTCCACCACATAAGGGGACTACAAGCAGCTATGCCTTACTGAGCACATATGTCAGAAGAACGTTGCTTACACTTCACTGCAGCCTCACCTTGCCTGTGATATTTGATTTATAGAAGATGTAATCTGATTCCGGTGCTGTGCTAGGGCTAGTCATGTGTTTAGCATTCTTTATGAGATATTTAGTTATTTAGATTTATGATGCAGCCAGTGCTCAATTTCTAGAGTGCACAACACATCAAGGTTCTTTCATCACCTCCAGTGCCTGGTTGAAGCACTGTGAACACAGATACATTTGTTTGCGTTCACGCACCCTTATAGCTGGAGCAAGACAGGGCAGGAAAGGGTTATTAATTGAATATTAAAGAGGGTAGTGCAAGAATGCACTTATGGCTGCCCCTTGTAGTTTGCCCAAGGGGTTGCCACAGCGGATTAATCTGTATTGATAATTTGGCAAAGGTTTTACGCCATATGCCCTTTCTGGCACAATCCTTCGTGGTGGGAGGGGCTTGTGTCCCCACCTGGGAGAGACAACCAACTGGCAAGTTTAAAGCTTTCTTCTAAGTTTGGTGTACATGTGTGCACTCCACATTGCCATGAGCTGCCACATAAATTGGAATTGAAACCCCAGCTGGCCATTTTGTGTGTGTGCGTGTGTGTGTGTGTGTGTGTGTGTGTTCAGGTGGGGATTTTTCAAATCATGTATTGCAGTTTTCCAGGTGGACTTATAACTTTCTTCTTTCATACAACACCACTATTTGGCTTGTGGCTTGCAAAAAGAAAAAAAAATGTTAAAAGAAAAAGGGAAAGAAAAAAGGGGGAGGGGAAAAAAGCTCTTGTATTTTTATAAATAATGGTTTGGCTTCTCCTTGGCAACCTTCGAGGCTGAGCACCTGGCACATAGCACCCCCTAAAGTGTCTTTAGAATTTATCTGGTCCTGCACCCAGCAGTATTCATCACAATGTAAAACACTGCGCCTCTGCAATACATCATAATCGGGCCACAGGGCCACCGTAAATCAAAAGTACAATGCCCTTGACATCTGCATTTGGCCCATAAAACAGTATTTTTCTCTTCATGCCCAGTGGATGGTATGAGATCCTTGCTGACCATCCTGTATGTGTGGGAATGTACTTGACGTACTGGGTGGGTGGGTGTGTGTGTGTGTGTGTGTGAGTGTGTGTGTGAGAGATGTAGCATGGTCATGTGTGAGAAGCTATAGGGAGTTTCGAGGGAAAGTCCTGATTAATCTAAAGGCAGGCGGACACTGTCTGTGTCTACGTCTGCCTGTGACCTGACTGAACAATGATTTATGTCCTCTACTGGTTTCAGTGACTTTCGTCCAGACTTGGTGTGGTCTCTGTACTGTACAGCCAGATGTCTTGATGAAAGTCATGCACCCTTCTATTATAGTATTTTACCAGCCTTATTTAAATACCAGGGTTTCCCCTAGTTAAGCCAGGGGAGGTTTTTTTAAGACCAAAGCTACAACTGTTAAATTAGCTAATATATCTTATTAGCCTAATGTTCCTTTTAACCACTTTCACATATGCTGTCATGTGAAAAAGAAAATTTTCACAGGACTCTATGAAGTTCTGTTAAAAAAAAAAACAAAAAACTACCCCAGATGGTTTAGTAGCTTGTAGAACCACCTTCAACACCAGTAGCTTGATATAATTTTCTGTATGACTTTCTCTTACGTCTTTGTGGAGGAATTTATTTGGAAGATTTGTTTATCCACAGCTCTTTTAAGGTCCCTCCATAGCATTTCAGTCAGGTTGAGGTCTGGACTTTCACTGGGCCATTGCAACACCTTGATTCTTATTTTTCAATCATTCTGTTGATTTTCTGGTGTGCTTGGGATCATTGTCCTGATGTATGACTGAATTACAGCCAAACTTGAGTTGTTAGTCAGACTGGACTCTAGAATACTTTGGTATACAGAAAGTATGCAAAACAATCCCAAATCATCACCCCCTCCACCACCATGCTAGACAGTTATTAAGTGGTGTTTGTGCTGACCTGCTGTGTTTGGTTTTTGCCAAACATGTCACTGTGCATTATGGCCAGACATCACTTTGGTCTCATCTGCCCAAAGGACATTGTTTCAGATGTCTTATAATTTGTTCAGAAGCAATGCTGCAAACCTAAGCTGTGTTGCCGTTTTGTTTTTTTTTTTTTTGTTTTTTTAGAGAGAAGAGACTTTCTCCTGGTAACCCTTTCAACACACCTGAATTTTCCAGGCCAGCAAATTACCAAATTTATGCTTCTAATAGAGATGATCACACTTGCTTACTATCAGTTAATGAATTACATTTGATTAGCAGTACCTGGCTGTCACTTATCCTTGTAATTCCTATGGAAACAGCTGCATAGAGTCCTGGGGAAACTTCCCTTTTTAAATGATTGTATATACATAACAGCTAATTATTTTTAAGAAAAACAGCCTATAAAGTGTTTTAAAAATGAAGGGCCAGGAAAATGTTACCACTTACAGTTATGTCCACAAATCAAGGTAGGCTAAATAATTCAGTTTCACATATTAAAAAAGGTTAAATATGGTCTGTTCTTTTCTTGCTAGAAGTTAGAAATGAATAAATGTTGCAGTTTCTTCCTCTCCGTCTACCTTCACCAATGTGCAGAGGTGCACATGTAACACCTCCTTTTGTCTTCGGAACTGCCTTAATTTTTCATGGGTTAGATTCAACAAGGTGTTCAAAACATGCCTGAGATTTTGGCTCATATTGACATGATAGCATCACACGGTTGCTGTCAATTAAATCATCTTTCTTCACCATTCTGATGCTCAGTGTGAACTTCAGCAGGTCATTTTGACCAAGTCTACATGTCTGCTACATGCCTAAATGCATCGAGTTGCTGCTGTGTAATTCACTGATTAGATATTTGCTTTAGCAAGCAGTTGAACAGGTATCCCAAAGGAAGTGGTAGGTGAGCGCATTTGTTCTGTCTGTGCCACAGAGTTAACAGCATTATAATGGGTGTACAGTGCTACAGGAATCATGTGCAGCATTGTAGTCTATCAAAATCCCCCAAACTCTGGTTCTCTGGAGAAAACTTTTCATACAGTACGTCAGTTGTGTCATATTTAACCAGATGGTGCACGTGAGCAGGTGTGTGTAAAATGCGATTTAGATGCAGCACAGGGAATCATTTTAGCAGAGGACCCTTGCTTTATTAGCATTTAAGAGTGAGGAGTAAATGTATTTAACTTTAAGACTGATTTAGCAGCTAAAGAACAATGGTGGTGGTCAGACGTGTCCAGCTGGTTTCCACATATGCACCAGCTCTGTGCCTGCAGCACATCCGAGAGTACTTTGTTCTCGTCTCCTTTAGTTTCCTGTACCGTTGAAATATCTTGACTGAAATTTGTGTTTTTATGATTTAATGTTTTACCACAGCAAGTCTTTCACCTCCCAAGGAGAATCAAAGGTTTTCTTGTGCTGTTTAAAAAATCAGGGAGCACAAGTTCATTAGAAAAAAAACCTGATTATTCTCAGTATGTCATGTCATTTGTATGCTTAGTGAGAGTTTGTTCTCTCTCTGGGGATTACAGAATAACTTTCACAACACTCCTGTAGTTGTTGTTAGCCTGCTGAATAGCCCACAGAAGTACAAGCAGCTGAAAATCTGCAACAAGCAGAGGCTGCAGCAGCTTTGGCAGTGGATTAAACACAAAGCCTTGGGCACATGGTATAAACTGCTCTAAATTGATTTGGCCCGTGCTGTTTTTACTGAGCGTGTTGCTAATTGCTTTTCATTAATGCAGTTCCATTGCCTACATACTTGGTGATAGTTCAATAAACCTTTTTTAGACACAATGTGGATTCACTCACTTAAAAACATTATAATATCGGTTCAAGCTAACAGTGGTTGCATACATATTCAGTTTGTATAGCTTTTCAAGTTTAATTGTGCTGTTTGCTCTGATGTTTTTGGATGACTTTAATGCCCTTTGATTTAGAGAACACACTGCTATGACAAGGATATACACATCAGTATAGAGATATCAATACAGACAAAATGAAAGGGGGAAGGCAGTGAGTTCACAGAGAGTAGTGAAAGCTATACACAGATTATACTTGGATTTGGACTTTGTATGTGAACATATCCACAGTCATGTTCTAAAACTTTTTTCCTTGCAAGTTTGCTCATACAAGTATTGCATATTGGAATCCACTAAAAGCCAACATTTAAACTTTGACATAATTAGCCCTCCAAACTCCATATAACACCGTCTGCTCAGTTTAGTTTTTATTGAAAAAAATATTTTGCACTGAAGAGTTTTGCCGTTGGAAATCTGGGAATGAAAACAAATTTATGAGTGTCTTTTGCCAATAGGCTCAGAAACACAAAAGTATAAATAGTGCTGTAAACCATGTGTCACCACAGAAATGATGTGCCTTTTATTTCTGTCACACAGTGCAATGTGCGACAGAAATAAAAGTGGAATAACAGGCGATATTTAGCAGGTGATTTTACACTGCTGGGAACAACAGAGGATGATCACCTGCAGCGAGCTGTGTAAAGACTGCAAGGCAGCTTTTTTGAGTAGGAAAATGTTCCTTGGAACAACTGAACTGTTGGAGTTTACATGCCAAAATATATCAATAAATAGTGTATTGTAATGCCTTGATGATAAAGACGTTTTGCATTGTTTCTTTTGGATCCTTATTTTTTTTCTTTATTCAGGTAATAACTCAGTGCACAAGGCTGCTGGGAATGTTATAAGTTTTGAATGATTTTGTATTGAAAATCTAATTTTGACCTGATAAAGGCATTAAATATTTCCCTTAAGTCATTGCCAGTCTTTTTAATTGAGGCAGGAAGAACTGCCCTCCTCAGTCTTCCTATTAGTTGTCATTGGCATCCGTCCTGATGACTGTCCTGATGATGAATGTCTGTACAAGTTGAACAGCAAAACATCCAATATTTGTTGAGCTATACTGGTCTTAGCAAATGTGAGTCTCAAGCCTAAATTAAGGTAACTCTAAAAGCATTAGCCAAGCTTACTTTTGGCACAGACCAGAGATTCCTCCAAAGTTCAAGCAAGCCTCTTAGGCTGAGTTGTACCACAAGTGAAAATAACCTGGTTTTTATTTGGAAAATGCAGCCTGATGTTGTTGATTGTTTAAGGTATTTAAAGTAACCAGTGCTTATGTTAAGTGACTTCTTGAAATCATGTGAACAAGTCCATGCAAAATGTCTTCAGTTATCAGAAAGGTACTTTTGTTAACACCATTCAGGCAGCCAGTCATATACAGTATTATACACACGTGGACAAAATTGTTGGTACCCTTCCGTTAAAGAGAGGAAAAACCCACAAAGGTCACTGAAATAACTTGAAACTGACAAAAGTAATAACTAAAAATTTAATGTAAATTAACTAATGAAAATCAGGCATTGCTTTTGAATTGTGGTTCAACAGAATTCTTTAAAAAAATATTAAAATGTCCTGGACAAAAATTATGGTACCCTTGACTTAATATTTTGTTGTACAACCTTTTGAGGCAATCACTGCAATCAAGCAGTTTCTGTAACTCTCAGTGAGACTCCTGCACCTGCTGACAGGTATTTTGGCCCACTCCTCATGAGCAAACTGCTCCCGCTGTCTCAGGTTTGAAGAGTGCCTTCTCCAGACTGTATGTTTCAGCTCCTTCCACAGACGTTCAATAGGATTTAGATTAGGACTTAAAGGCCACTTCAGAGTAGTCTTGGGTGTTTTTAACAGTGTGTTTTGGGTCATTATCCTGTTGGAGAACCTATGATCTGCGATTTATATCAGCTTTCTGACAGCAGAAAGCAGCAAAGCAGCCCCAGAACATAACTGAGCCACCTCCATGTTTCACAGTATGTAGAGTGTTCTTTTCTCTATATGATTCATTTCTGCTTCTGTGAACATATTGCTGAAGCTCAGGTTTGGTCTCATCTGTCCAAAGGACATTCTCCCAGAAGCTTTGCAGCTTGTCAATATGGATTTTGGCAAATTCGTCTCACTTTTTTATGATTTGCTTTCAACAGCGACGTCCTCCTCGGCCATCTTCCATTAAGTCCACTTTGGCTCACACAGCGACAGATGGTGTGATCTGACACTAATGTACCTTGACCTTGGAGTTCAATTCTAGTCTCTCTGGAAGTTGTTTTAGGCACTTTGGTATTATCCATCTCATCAGTTTGTCATCAATTTTCTTCTTGCGGCCATATCCAGGGAGGTTGGCTACAGTTCCGTGGACCTTAAACTTCGGAATAATATGTGCAACTGTAGACAGGAATATCAAGCTGCTTGGAGCTGGTCTTGTGTATAATTTTTTCCAAGTGTGTAGAGGTGGGAATCCTCAGAGACCCCTCAATATGACACAATATTATTGTGATTTTAACATTCTGCGATAAGCTGAGTATTGCATATTTACATATAGTGCATATTGTGACCTGTATTCAACTGCAAATTGTGTCTCCAAAGGTAAACTTTGTCAATGTCTGTTTTATCTAATAAGATAAGGTTCTTGGTACATTCCTCTCATTCAGTCATTGTTAGTAGGCAGACGGACCACACTGTCATAAAACCTGTCATACATGACAAACTGAACTGTTTGTATTACAGTCTAGTCCAGCTTAATTGAATGCAAACATATTCAGAATACTGTACTATTACAGATGTTGTGAACAGTGTAGTTTGTTTAACAAAAGCTATGCAGCCCCTTCAGCAACAGAAGAATTTAAAAAATAGATTTTGACTACATAGGTGGACTGAGAAAGCAATTGTTCTAGTACTAAAAAGTTAAATTTGCTCTTGCAATTTATATGATAAGATACTGATGTTTTGTAACCTGTATATACAATGCTGCCTTGCATCATTTCGTATCATGATACTATACTTCACAGTTTCCCCCCCCCACACCTAATGTGTTACCTGGGGCTGGATGAGAAACTCTAGCATGTTGTTAATAATGTATCGGACATGCAACGTCTACAGTAAGAGGCTTATCAAAACTGAATGTAATGACAATTACGATATGTTTTCAGGCTTTATTTATATGTTAAATATAACCCCAATTCCAAAAGGGTTGGGATGCTGTGTGGAATATAAATCAAAACATAATGCAATAACTAAATAAATCGTTTCATTGCTTCTTGAAAAATACTGGCTCTATTTGGATTTGATGGCAGAAACACATCTCAAAAAAGTTGGGCTAGGGCCACGATTTACCACTGTGTAGCATCCCTTCTTCATTAAGCAACAGTCTGAAAACTGAGGAGATCAGCTGCTGGACCTTTGGGAGAGGATTGTTTTCACATTCTTGTCTGATATAGGATTCCAGTTGCTCAACAGTCCTAGATATTTTTGTTGTATTTTGTATTTAATGATGAACCAAATGTTTTAAGTTGCTGAAAAGTCTGGACTGCAGGCAGGCCAGCCCAGCACCTGGACTATTCTACTATGAAGCCATGCTGCTGTAATAGCTACAGTATGTGCTTTAGCACTGTCTTGCTGAAATATGCAAGGCCTTCCTTGAAAAAGATGTTGTGCAGGGGGAAGCGTGTGTTGCTCTAAAACTTCCATCTGGATCATGCATGTTTGGACCTTTATATGGCTTCTTCTTTGCATGATAGAGCTTTAACCTTCATGTGTGGGTGGCACAACGAATTGAGTTCACAAGCAATTGTTTCTGGAAGTGTTTCTGAGCTGATGCAGTGATTTCTATATGAGAATCATGCCGGTTTGCCACGAGAGCCACATGAGGATCTGAAGATCAATAGCATCGATTGGGTTTTCAGCCATGCCCCTTGTGCATAGAGATGCCTCCAGATTCTTGGGATTTTTTGTTGATATTATGTACTGAAGATGATGGAATGTTTAAGGTCTTTGCAAAGTTACATTGAGTACCATTATTTTGAAATTGCTCCACAAGTTGATGCAGTTTCTTACAGATTGCTGAACCGCCAGCTTAACTTCTGAAAGATTCTACCTCTCCAAGCTGCTCTTTTTATACTCAATCACATTACTGACCTGACCTGACCTGCCAGTTAACTTAATTAGTTGCAGCATGTTCCTCCAGCTGTTTTATTTTTTAGTACTGCTTACTTTTAGAACCTTTTTTTGCCCTTGTCCCAATTTTTTTGAGATGCAATCAAATTCAAGATGAGCTAGCATTTTTTATGAAATAGTAAAATGTCTAACTATCAACATTTGATATGTTGTCTTTGTTCTTTTGTGAATAAAATATTGGCATATGAGATTTGAAAATCATTGCGTTGTGTTTTTATTTATTTTTCGCGCAGCATCTAAACCTTTTTGGAATTCGGGCTGTAGAACTAGGTGCTACATAGGCTGTGTCAATGGTCAAAAATCCTTGTTCTGTACTATAAACATCGAGCTATGCTAGATGATTGAAAATGCTTCACATTAGATACAGGTTGAGTCCTTTGTTTCTGTGACAACTCTCTGTCTGTGGAAAAACAGAACAAGTGGATATGTGATGAAACACTTTGAATGTTCACCTTCTTAGAGAAAGACTTTTTTTCCGAAATATTCATCATTAAAATTAGCACTTGACTTTGACAGATTTGAGCTGGGTTCTCCTAAAAGTCCTTCTCCTGGCATTGATTCTTCTTCTTCTTCTTCTTTCGGCTGCTCCCGTTAGGGGTCACCACAGCGGATCATCTGCCTCCATCTCACCCTCTTCTGTCACACCAGCACTCTGCATGTCCTCCTTCACTACATCCATAAACCTTCTCTGTGGTCTCAATCTTCTCTTTCTGCCTGCCTACTCCCATCTTCAACAGCCTTTGTCCAATACATCCACTATCACTCCTCTGCACATGTTGAAAACATCTCAAACTTACCTCTTGGATTTTGTCTCCAAACCACTGAACCTGAGCTGTCCTTCTGATATACTCATCTCTAATCCTGTCCATTCTGGTTGCTCTCAGCAAAAATCTCAGCATTTTCAATTCTTCTACTTCCAGCGCTGCCTCCCATTTTTTTTTTTTTTTTTTTAAATCAGTGCCACCATCTCCAAACCGTATATCACACAGGTCTCACTACTGTTTTGTAAACCTTCCCTTTCACTCTTGCTGCTGTCTTTCTGTTACAAATCACCCCTGAAACTCATCTTCACCTGCTCCAACCTGCCTGCACTCTCATCTTCACCTCACTTGTGCACTGTCAGTTTCTTTGGATAGTTGAGTCCATGAATTTAAACTCACCAACCTTCACTACCTCTAGTCCTTGATTCTTAAGAACTCAAATTACTTGCAGACCACTGCATTCTGTTGCAAACATCTGCAAAAGAACTGAAAACAGCCTGTGTGAGTTTCTGCAATAGTAGGTGTCATATGGCCCATTTAACTCTGAAATACTAAAGAAAAGGGGAGAAATAAGTACCAGAAGTTGCCCAGAAATATATATATTTCATGTAAGTTATTAAGTTCCATAAATGGGAAAAATCATGTACCAAAAAAATTCTACAGTGTACTGCTTGTGTAATATTTAAAGTTTGAAATGTGTAGATAGGAAAAATGTTTACTCAATCATCCTATTATAACTAAATGCAAGGCTTAACAAAGAAATTCAATCATCTACACAGTCATTAGAAAAGGGACAAGCAGACCACAGTCAAACCATGTTAGGCTTCCAACAGCCTGCCCAGAGCCCTGCAGCTAACCTGATAACACTATAACAACATGTCCAGTTCACTTAGTAGCTAATGCAGCCAACAAGCTACAGAATCTGTGAAACACTGGTTTAGAAATGTCAGGCAACAGGTATTAGCTGTTTTCAGACAGATACTGTGCCTTTTGTTCATTATTTGTGAACAGTTTAGGTTCAATTTGGGGACACAGGCACTTTTGCATCAGTGGTTTTACTTTGCAAACCAAACCTCCAACACTCTCCAAGGCTACATCATTTATTCAAAAATCTTATCCGACTGGTCTTGAAACAAAGCCTTCAGTGGAATTTAAGTCAAATCTCTCTTCTGAATCGCCTTAAGAAGATCACAGTGACTGGATAAGACTTTGGGTTAGAGACTGAAAGGGAAAAGAACAAGTGGCTTCCCTTGCCAGTGAGCTGCCTTTTGAATTAGTGTTACAGTAAACTGTCAAGTAACAAAGCTATAGAGCTCTTGGTTCATGACAGTAAACAGAGGATGGTAATACTGTGTCTTTTGTCAGTGTGAACACAATGAAAGCTTGGAGAAACCAAAATATCCCAGTATCGCCCGCTGTAGCCAGTGATTTAATTAGTTTGAATCGCAAATCTGGGAAGCATTAACACAAGAGCTCTACTGCGTTTAAGAGCACCGAGTGTCCCAGAGGTTGGGAATGTATGAAGAAAAATATGCGTCACATTAGTTTCTTATTGTCCTCTTTTGTTCTCACGGAATTACACCTTTAGATGAAGGTAAAGTAAACGATTTCTTGAGTCTGTTCCAAATAAGGCAAACCTGACTAAAATAAAGATTAGGCAGACTACATGTTTTCAGTTGCTTCACTTCGTAGCTACAATTAGTAGTACAAACCATCTATGAATACTTAGCAGATGGGCATTTTTAAAATGTAAATGAAAAACACAGATTATACAGTGCATTTAACTCAACATCCATCTAAGCATATCAGTTGACTATAACAAATGATTATACCATAAAGTGTCACATTTATGTTTTGTTCTCTTTACTTTTCTCCACAGTCGATTCTTCTAGACCTTGTATAAAAGATGTATGTAGCCAGAGGGGCACATCATTTGGGAGATTATTGCTCAGCCTGTAAAAACGGTTTTATAAATGATATCCATTTCCTGTGGGTCTAGACAAGTCTGAGAAAACCCTCCCGATGAGTTTATGTGACCTCAGCTTGATTTAACTCTGAGGCTAATAAAGCTTGCTTCATTAAATGGAGGTGTAAAGTTTCACAGATGAGGGTGCCGAAGGTAGATTTTATCTGTTGTATTTTGTGAATCCTGAATTTCTGGAGCTTAGCCAATCTTAACAACGAGGCTTCTGCTGCCCCCCCCCCTTGCCGGCACTTGCTTATATCATCAAACAAAGAAATACAATACCAGCTGCTGAACATTTTTAACCAGAATGTCAGTGATGTTGTAGGTTATCCGTCTCGTGACCCCTCACATTTCACAGGTTGTTGTAATGTCTGAAGTACAGAAAAAAGTTTTCAGGATAATGGCCCCAGTTCTTGAATGACCCTAACCTAGTTTAAGACATTCTTATGCCATAAATAAACCTGAAGATGGCATTTATGCATAGATGGCAGAGGGACACATGCAAACACTCTCCATGAACATTACAATCCAGCCTAATACTCAGTACATGAGTACCCATTAGGTGGTCACTTAGGAAGTTTAATAAAAATCTGACAAATATGCTGGGAGGAGTAGCGATTCTTGTGAAAATGGAAAAGCACCCATAAAAACGACAAAAGTGACCTCGCCCTTAAGGACACTTTGGGTGAAGAGCCATTAACAGAATCAGAATACTTTATTAATCAAAGAGGGGAAATTGCTTACATTACAGACACTCCCTTAAATACCCTACTCACAAAAAAGTTAAGGATATTTGGCTCTTGGGTAAAATTTCAGGATGCACCTAAAATGCACTATAACCTTTACAGGTGAACTTAATTTGACCTCCTCTACACTTTCGAATGTACGGTTAAAGTACGTTCTGCATAACTTGCTGCTCTCTAACAAGGTGCACAATGGCAAAATTCACAACTGGTGTTTGATCCATGAAATGACTAATACATTTTCTGGTTCAGTTAGAATTGGTATTTAAACAGTCCTCTTCATCATGCTGTTCATATTTTGACATCATGAGACCAAGACACCAAACAATTGATCAACAGTACCTCGCCAATCCGAGGCTTCAAACAGGATGTTCTCAGAGGGAAGTGGCCACTGAGCTTGTCACAGAGTGTCATCAGCAGGTTGCAACAGAGATACAGAGAGACTGGAAGAGTCCCAGAAGTCAATCTGTAATTGATGGTCAAGGGCACATGACAAATTATTGACACATTGATATTTTTTTGTCGTGGTATACCCACCACTGTTGTTGGCTTTTGTTTCAATAAATTGTCTGAGATGAGGAAATCACTATTGCACGCTTCTACTTAAATGCCCTACTTTTTTGATATATCATTATAGGGTGAACTTTGTACATTTTCCATAAATTTCACTCAAAAGCCCAATATCCTTAACTTTTTGAGAGTAGTGTATATATAAATATGAACGATAAATACATAAAGCCTATATGCAATGTGTAATATAGGTGGTCCAAGTTGAACAGTACTATTTACAGTACATACACAGCATGACAATAGGAGTGTGCAAGTTTGATTAAATTGTGACAAATACTGTAGAAGGAGTTGTGATTCTTGTGAATTAGGAATGGACACCACCCCATTGGCACTACCTCATTCATCCTTTTGAGCTAAAGCCTGTCAGTATAAAAAAATCTGGAAAGGTGCTGGAGGAGCACAATCCTCCACCAATGCAAATTCACTGTTTATCTTTATTGGATTTATCCTGCACCCACCTCTACACTAAGTTTAAAGAATTTTAGCCCAGCAGTTTGACAAAATAACACTCAAAACATGCTTTTATATACATTATATGCAGCAAAAAAATAAGGCCTCTGTGGATGCAAGTACTGTACGTTCAAGTCTTTTGTTGTCAAGGTACAAGTGATAGACAGCATGCATCACTCCATTTTCTTTCCAGAACTCTGGAATAATGGCACAAGTTATGTGGAAATTTATATCTTAATGAAACATTTCACTTAATGTCTTTATCTGACAGTGCACTTTTCTGTTTCAATGAATAAACAGGCTCGGGCTGTAATGAGGAAAGTGATAGCTGTTAAGTAGGTTTAATTGGCATCATGCTGTTATTCCCTACCACTTTAATGACCAAATCTAAAAATGTAAGCTGACAACATGCTTGCCATGACACTGTTAACGCCACTAAAAGCAGAGTTCAAAGATTAATGATTTCGGATTCATGGCTGTCCAATTATTCTTTAAAGGGGGTTAGATGACTGATTTCATCTTAAGGTCACACACAGGAAGATAGTTTCATTGAGAAACTAAAGAACGCTGTTTTTGACATTTAAATCCGTCCCTCATAAGAAACAGGGTTTAAGATATAACCTTAAAATGTATAGCTTATGTCAAGCTTTCTTTTCTAAGCACAATATCTTTAGTATTTCATGGCTAACTACACATCAGATGGTTAAACAAGCTTTCTCCAAACTTCATTTTAATGAAATGAAAATAGATTGGATGCATTTTTAATGGTAGCAGAAAAGTACATGCAGTCATTAGATCTACTCGGGCAGCACATCTCCTCTTTATCACTTTGATCAGTAGTCAGAGCCTCCAAATTTAGGTTTCACTAAATCTAGTCTCGCTGACACTAAAAGTAATTGATCAAAACCGCTGGCCTATTCACAGAATGCACCATGATCATTTCTCAAAGTGAGAGTATAAACCTAAAATAGAACATGTAGCTAGGGACATGATTTCTTTAAAAAAAATGAATAAAATATTTAAACATATTAATTTAAATCACATTAATAATGAACCAAGACTTTCTCAGAGAAAAGGAAAAACTTCCTGAAATATCTGGGTGATTAAAGATGATCTGTAGACCAGTGTTCTTCCAAATAATGAATCACTGACTGAATACAATTATTTATGTTCCCCATGAGTGTAAAAACATCGAAGAGGAGAGAAAATTGGCCCCAAGCCAGAAGCCAAAATCAGCTGTGGGGTGAAGGCATGAACGATACGTGGAATCAGAGGCCAGAAATGGACTCTTGAGGCAGCTGTTGTTATTCAACAGAAACTATAAAGGGGTAAGGAAACAGTGAAATTAAACTGAAATCTACAAATATTTTTAATCAGGAGACCAACCAAACACTTTCTACTGTCTTTTTCCACTTAAAAAAAAAAAACAGCAGGCTATGGAACAGCTGAGATGTTTAACATTTGTGTTAATCTGAGACCTGTTGGATCCCAGATGGTGCAATGACAGCCAAGCTCCAACATGCTGCTTATATTATGCAACGCGAGCAAGCTACCACTTACCTAACTAATTACACGGCCAATTAAACAGACATTTCAAGGAATACATTTCCTTTAGTTAAAAAGAAGACTGACAAGCTAAATTGCAGAGGATACTGTCAAAGGATTTAGGGTCTAGTTGTTAAATCAAGTGCCATCAAGTGCTTCTTCTCACTGCTGATGTGTTTTAGAGCACCAAGCGGAAGACAAAATGAAATGAAGAGACAGAGAGCAAACAATGGTCAATTTAAAAATAATTTGTGATGCTAGTGACATTGTGTTGCACATCACCATGCCAGCTAGTATTGTGCATGCGTATGCACACATGCCTGCATTTCTCTGTGTGTGAAAAAGACAACAGAAAAGTGCCACTCAGCTATTCCAACTTCCTGACTTGTAATTACTGTTGTTGGATCATGAACGCTCATCCTATAATTACAATATTTCAGACAGCCCTTGAAAGCACCAAGAGTGTGACTCTTTACCAGTCCTCCACTCGACACCCCCATAACCACACCCCACCTGACACACCTAAGGTGACATTTCAGACTCGCTGTGTATGACCCGCTTTTTTTAGATACCTTTAAAAAAAAAAAATAAAACCCTCCAAGTGTGATTTAACATATTTCATTTGATGTTTTGTTGGTTAACGGTTGAAAAGGAGTGTTGCTACAAGACAAATGACTGTCACATTAACAATTTACACATTAAACATATCACCAGATATTTGATTAAAAGTTCATTTAAATATAATCAAACTATCATAACAGATGAACATATGAATTTTACACTACATGGACAATAATACTGAGCTACCTACACATTACATGTACTCGAAGTTTTATGATATCCCATTCTAAATCCATTAGTATTACTACAGAGTCGGCCTCCTATTTGCTGGTATAATAGCTTCCACTCTTCTGAGAAGGTTTTCTAAGAGATTTTGGAGTGCGTCTGTGGGAATTTTTGCCCATTCATCCAGAAGAACATTTGCAGGGTCAGACACTGATGTTGGGTGAGAGAGTTTGGCTCACAATCTCCGTTCTAGTTCTGTGGACCTTTTTTTGTACACTGTGGCAAAGACATGCTGGAACAGAAAAGGGTCTTCCCCAGACTGTTCCCACAAAGTTGGAAACATAGAATTGTCCAAAATGTCTTGGTAAACTGAAGCATTAAGATCTCCTTTCACTGGAACTAAGGGGCCCAGGTCAACCCCAGAAAAAAAACCCTATAGCATTATTCACAATAAGAATCAGAATCAGAATACTTTATTAATCCAAGGGGGGAGTGTATTATGTTACAGATACTCAGATATAAATGAATATAAATTTAAAAGGGAGTAGATATAAAGAAAAAATGATTAAAATTGAACAAATAAACTGTATGAATTGCATTATGTAACATAATAACTCTAAAATAATATAATATATAATATATACAGTATGAAACTGTAATGGAGTCACAGGGAGGAATTAAAGAGCTTGATGGCCACAGGCATTCCTCCTCCACCAAACTTTACAGTTGGAACAGTACCGTAAGACATGGGCGGCTGTGGCTCAGGAGGTAGAGCAGGTCATCTTCTAACAGGAAGGCTGATGGTTCGAACCAGTGCTTCTCCAATCTACAGGAAGTGTCTTGGGCAAGACAGTGAACCCTAAATTGCTCCCGATGCATCCATCGGAGCATGAATGCATGTGTGTGTGAATGCGCTAGTAAAAAGTGCCTTGAGTGCTCAGCTACTCAAAGTGCTCAAAGTAGAAAAGCGCTATATAAGTACCGGTTCATTTACAAGTGACATTCTCCTTGCATTCACCAAACCCACACTCACCCATCAGACTGCCAGCTAGAGAAGCCTGATTCTTCACTACTACTCCATATGACACCTGGTATTGTGTAAGGTGAAGCTCCTGGCAAAAAGTTTTTATGCTGATGTTAATGACAGGAGGTTTGGAACTTTGTAGTTACTGAGTCAGGAGAGCACTGGTGACTGCACTAAGGGCCTCAGCTCTCGGTAGCCCCGCTCTGTAACTCCACACGGTAGGCCACTATGAATAGAATCTTTGGTTCCTAAACAGTTCCACTTTGCAATAATAAAACTTACAGTTGATTGTGGAATATCTATAAGGAGGGAAATTTCACCAACTGACTTGTTGCAAAAGTGGCATCCTATTACAGTACCACACTCTAAGTCAGTGAGCTCTCAGTAATGACCCATTCTTTCATAAAGATTTGTAAAGTCAGGCTTCGTGGCTTGGTGCTTGATTTAAATGCTTGTGGCAATGGGATAGAATGAAACACTTGAATTCAATGATTAAGAGGTGTGGCCCAATACTTTTGTCAATAGTGTATATTTGCACACACTTTAATTTTAATGCTTAATTCCTCACAATGACAGTGTCAAGATACTAATGCTCTGTGTTTATCATCATCACTGTCCTACTGTAGCTGGCTAGTATTAAATTTTAAATGTAAAACGAACCCCTTAAACCCAAGGCTGTTTGGCATTTCCACCTGAGCAAACTTTCATCACTAACAGTTGCAAAACTGTAACAGCAATATGACCACACTTGGCCTCTATGAATAAGACACTTAGGGGAATTCTTAACATCCCAAAGCCTACTTGCCTTAAATCCCGCAGCCCCTTTACTGGCCAAGCCCATCAACTGCTCCATACAACATCACCCGGCATGTCCAATTCCACCTGGGTCAAAACAAGATGGAGAAACCGGTGGAGATCTGTGGAAACCTCAAGGCTGCACCAGTTCGTCAAAGACCCCACAAATGTACCTGGACAGCATCTGCCCCGCAAGCAGTGGACAACACTCAACTGCCTTAGGCCAGGGGTGGGCCGCTTCAGAGATGCAATGCTGCGCTGGGGTCTGACCGACAGTGCCCAGTACGAATGCAGGGACCCATCACAAACCGTGGATCACATACTGACCAGCTGCCCAAAACACCGGCCACTGAATAGCACCCAAGTTCTCACTGACCTAGACAACAACACCCTGGAATGGCTGGCATCCACAGAGCTGACCGTCTGAGGACATACAACAGAAGAAGAAGAAGAAGAAGAAGAAGAAGAAGA
>VUQH01008406.1:7636-41262 GCA_015106775.1 Etroplus canarensis
TATATATATATATATATACATATATATACACATATACATATATATATACACACACACACATATATATATATATATATATATATGCATCTCCTTGGTTTCTACTTTGCCTTATTGCTTCCTTTTCTTAAGTGACTGGTTAAATGTAGCTTAATTGTACATAGGTATTTGCTTTAGCTGCCAGGTTTTATTTACCTGGCATGTTACTCTGTTCTATCTCGTTGTCTGAATTTTGCCCTGTTATTTGGATAATTTTATTACGGTTAGAAAGAAGATACACTGTGAATTTGTTATCAGTTATAGGTAATGGGTGAAAATGTCAGTCTATAGAACAAGAACTGTATTACTAGTTTGGCCTCAAGGCTTGGTGGTGAGCAAGACACCAGGCAAAGGTGTGATATTATCCTGCAGTCTCCAATGACATATTCAGTCTAGCATCACACAAAAGCATGTAACAGATCTGCTGTTTCACTAAAGGATACAGTTTCAGTATCATTTTTTGCCTTAAATAAGTGTGAAAAAACTGGGTTTGTCCAACAAATCGCGAAGGAATCCTATGGAGGAAGCTTTCTTCTCCTAGCACTCTTTATCATGGGAGGGAAGTTCAAGCAGCAACAGCAAACTAATTCTTATTTGCACTACTGTTGTGTTAAGTAAACTTCTAAACAACTAAAAAAAATAATGAAGTATAAAGAAAATGGACAAATGAAAACATAATTACTTGAAACCTTTTTACCTGTTCAGCTGATATGCGCCTGCTTGTTCACCATATAAATAAACTACAGTATCCTTAATCATTCATTTCTGTACACATATGTGACTGCAGTTATTCAGAGCTCTCTTGTCTTTCTCTTCATGCTCGAAGTGGGAAATAAATTCCCCAGAGTCTTTCTCTCTCACCACCTATGTTTACACAGATGTGGAGTAGTTACCTAGACAAATGCACTTATTCTGTTTGTGCCACACAACAAGCACCATATCCAACGACGGATAGTGTTACATTAATCAAGCACAATGGGGCACCCACCCTATTGCAGCCTCTGGGCTTAACAACCTTTCTGGCAGAAACCCTCCACTGTCAGTAATATAAGACAAACATGGCAAACATTAGCATTTTCAGCTTTGATCTTTCCAATTTAAAAGGCACAATGCCTGGTTAGCATAACAGTCAAAGCTACTCCAGTCTTTTCTTTGCAACCAAGCACGGATCTATCAGAGAGTTGGCGATGGTGGTCATAAGGATTGCTTTCCAGGAGCATAAGCCATTGTCCAATTCACTAAAATACCTGTCTTTCCACATTTTGGAAGTTGGGGGATCCAATGGCATTGAACTTAAAGGCAGACGTAAAGCAACACTGAGTCAATACACCATCTTGTGGTAAAAACTGGTATCACATGAAAGTAAAAATAATTCCATTTAATCCCATCTAAAAATATTTAAAAAATCAAACAAATAAATACATTTGAACATAACACTATAGTGGTTCATTCTGTTCATTGCATTAGTTAAATCTGTGTTACAGTAAAGCATTTTAATTCATGATTAGTTCCTTTAACTTAATGTGTTTCATATAAAATATAAAATAATTAAAAAGAAATATATTGTATATGTATTTTTATATGTCTTTTTTACATTCTTCTCTCACTTAAATCGACATTTTTAAAGTAACCATTCTTTTACTTGAAAGCTGTTTTTCCTCCACTATGTCTTCCATCCCTGCCCTTTTGAAGCATTCTCTTGTAAATAAAATTAGATGAGTAATAAGATCTAGGCTGGTTTTTTTTTGTTTGTTTGTTTTCTTGCATATGTTGTTGCTCTTTAGTTAATTAATTAATTAATTTATTTATTTGTTTATTTATTTAGTAAGAGAAAGTGTGTAACTAGTGTCCTTTATTTTGTGGAACACTGTTTTAGTTTTAACTCAAATTGATTTTGTTTTAAAATAACTTGGCTCCCTCTGTGTAATTAGAACATTTCAACAAGATCACTTGCACATTTTCTGAAACTACTCCCTTTGGGTGGGGGTATTCTGGAATATTGTGAGATTAATGTGGCCAAAGCAACCACTCAGTGTATATTTTCTAAGAAAAGTCAATCAATCCAGCATCATAAATAACTAATGATTTTGAACCACAGCAGAATATATATATATATATATATATATATATATATAAAATGAGCTTTTCCTTTTCTTTTTACGGTCTTTGCTTGGTTAAAAGTAATGAATATAAAATCATCAGAGACAATAAAGGATAGCTAATAGCTAAAGACCATTTCACATACAGCTATTCATGAGTGTTTCAGAGCTGATAAGATGTTTCACAAAGCTGATTGCATGACACACCCACTGAAGAGGCATTTTCTTGGAACATGCTGAAACAATGGCTCACTATAGTCTATAGTGATTCACAAAAATTTTTGCTCTTTCCATGAGTCTTTGTCCTTCACTAAGATTTTTATCTGTAAATGTGAATCTCATCTGTGTTGTTTAAGGGTACTGACTGGCAGCCCTCACACCAATTCAAATGGACTGCTTAAGCCATCAAATGGACCAGAGATGGAGGAGAAGTCACACTGTGTACTTCTCTATCTATCTGGTATGGCATATATTATCCAGCAAAGATTTTATATTCATCCAGACTTGGGACTGGCACTAGGAGTGCACTGGTTGAACAAAGTCTTGGTACATTTTGCCAAATGTTAGAGAGGCTGAAGAAGAGGGAAAATTGCCCCTTTGCTTCTGTTATCTGTTCATCCATCTCTCTCTACTGTTTGCTTTTATGACTTTTAGAAAAATGTATCGTCTATGTTGTTTACACTCTCACGTCCCTATTTACATAATAAACAGATCAAAAGACTGATGATAAACAGAGGAGTTTTGAGGGTTGGGTGCTGCATTATATAAGTGTTGACCCCCTTTTACCCCATCCTTACCACCTAGACTATTAGTAAGCTATGCCAATGTCCCACCATTACAGTTTTTAATCAGTTGATAGTAATAGCACCCTGTGAAACTTCCAAGTGTGGATAAATATTTAATGCTAATATTTAATAATTAGTGTAATCATGATGTAATTAACGGTAAGATACAAGAGTAGATAAACAAATTTAAATCTTTAATTTCGAGTTATTCCTCCTACTGCACTGTAGGCTTAAACCATTCTATGTTTTACAGTTCAGTTCTTATACTGTAATGGTTTTACAGTGGTTAAAAACCATTTACTTAATGCAAGAAAAAAATGTACTCGGTGTTGCAAGAAAAGGGTGCAGGGGGCAGAGAGAATGGGAGATAGCAAGAAAGTAAGTGAGAAAGAGAGAATTATGCCTTACGAGAGATGAGAGGAACACATTTTCCGCCCCGAGCACAGATGGGAAAGAGGATAGAGGAGAGTATAACTGAATATTGGTTGAAGTGCAGCTCTTTGAGGAGTGCTGAGCATAGATAATTATACATTATATATGCTAAAGGGAAGAGTATTAAGTATGTATTTAGACGGCTATTGAAGAGTGTGAGAAAAGGACATTAAAAGCTTACATATTGAACACAGAGAGAACCACTCTTGTAAAGATTCCTTTTCCCACCATACCATAGATGTTTTTTTCCTTTTTTTTGCTAGTATTGTGATCTGTGAAGCATCGCAATTAGTAGATGATACATATGGCTTTGATGGACAAATGATGTCTGTGACAAAATTTCGCTTTTTTTGCCCATTGTGTGAGAGCAGATTGTTGCACACACACTGTATGTGCATGCATGGACACACACACATACACACCCACACATACACAAAAGCATACAAGCTAATACACAGACACACGCAGTGGGAAGCCTCCTGGTGGATCTAATTGAAGAGATTAGATGTTATCCTGTTATATCCCAGCCAATTTCAGCCCATACCCGAAAGTAATGCTTGAGAATTCAGAGGTTACAGCAACCTCCACACACAGCATAGCTGTTCCCTTGGAAACAACAGCAAGAGAGTCTATAACAACCAGCCTAATAAACTCTTTCTCTCACTTTTTCTTTGGCTCTAAATCCCTGTTTCTTATTTCTTTTAACATTTTCTCTGTCAACTTCTTATTACTAGCGGTTTGATCATTTACTCACTTCATTCTGTTTATCTTTTTGCTTGTAAATATGACATAATAGAAAAGGCTCAAACTTTTTCATGCAAGCTAACATAGCCTAAGACAAGAGACTTGCATGTTTGGGTTTAGATTGGGATTTTATTCTCAGCAGAATCACTCCCTCATGAACTGACATATACATTTACTTTGGAAATTTTCATACTACAAAAGCTAAGCAAGACTTATTTTTATTTGTAATGTAGGCACAGTACATCTTTTTTTGAGAAGAACAAAAAAGAGACAGGAAAAAACTATTAAAAATAAGTATGTAGAGATAAAAACAGAAAAGCAACAGTACTTCATTAGTACCTCAGTCGCTCATCAGGTATGACATGCTGTGCTATTTAAACAAGAACAGCATTTCAGTAGAGCCTAAAAATATGTCCACTACTATTTATTAGCTCATGTTTACCACTAAATACATGACTTATGTATGTGTACATGTGTGCTTTAATGTACTATGCATGTTAACCAGGGTGTGCTATGGGCATATATACCCATGGCCTCTGTATTAAGAGTGAGATAAGCTATAAAGTAGATAAGGGAGTCAGACTAAATGCTGGACAGAACCCCAAGCACAAGTGAGATGTTGAAACTACATGTTTATAGACATAGCCTGTTAGTTCAATAACTATAGGCCCACTTCTAGTCAGTAAGGGAAGAACCAAGCACGATCTCCGGCGCTTCAGATTCAACATGTAAAATTAAATCTATATGCATAATGTGGCAATAAAAGGGAACCAAATGACCAAACAGGCTAATACTACAACCTAATGTTCTTTAAGTGTGTGCACAAATCACAAAAGTAACAGTTGCTTGACTCTATACACCTAACAACACTGATGCAGACTGTGCTGCAGGGTTCTGTTTGTTTACCCAACAGCTCAGCTTAACCTTCAGATACCCTCTCCAATCTTCTGTGACCTGCTAAAGGTCTTCTTGCACTGCCACTCCTTCATTCCAACATTCTCACATACCCTCACCCATCTTACTTTACGTCCTTACTAATTCCTGTAAATGCTCTCAAAATAAGGAACCAATTACCTGAAGATAGATAAAGAGAGATACTTTTAACTGGCATATTGGTCCATTCTATTGCTTGCTAAATGCATTCATAAAAGCTGAGGTTTGCCTAAAACAGGCAGTATTTAAACCAGTTGATTATTCTATTTAACAGTTATTAATGATTTAAAAAATATGATTTAACAAAAAATTGCATTTCAATGAAGAACTTTAAAGAAAGACATGCCTCAAAAGAAAGCCTCTCTTTTTTGCTTTTTTCCTTAAAAGGCAAACTTGAATGACTTGCTGGCACGTAATCAAGTAGGAAAAACCAAATTTTACTTTGTTAATCAAAAATTTAAGTACTGACTGCCCTGAATTTCAAAGGTTTAGACATTCCACAATTCGCTTAAATGGTACCTAATGGACTAATAGCAGGCAAGAACTCCTCAGTATTTTTCAAGGCTGGGATTCTTGTCTTAGTGTACCCCGTACAGTATAAATGGCAAATTAAACTGCTTTAAGTTGTCCCTTCAGGCAAGCTGCTACTGCACTGTAATTTGAGTCTAACATGAACTTCATAGGAGTGCTGAAGTTAGATATTTCTCGTCAGTATAGCTTAAGAGCAAATTTGGATTGAAGAAAAGGGATGCCTGTTGACAGTGAAACAGCCCACTCAGTTCAAATTAAATCAACTTTTTTGTAGCTAAGGGGAAATAACCAAGTTTGAAAAGTGTAAAGTGCAATGCACTACATAACTGCAGCCAAGTTTATGTAACCACAGAAAGCACTCTCTTTGCAATCATTCACAATAATAATAACAATAATAATAACAATAACAATAATAATAATAACAATAATAATAATAATAATTATTATTATTATTATTATTATTATTATTATTATTATTTATTTATTTATTTATTTATTTCAAGTTTGGACAAATTTTACTTGACAATAAAATCCATTAACCAGTAAATACAAGTTACTGGTATAGCTAATTCTGAGTTGAGCTAACTTAATATAGGCTCAGCTAAGCTATCAGACTGGCCAGTAATGAGGGCAAAAAGGCATAAAAATCCATCACCATCATGGCAAATTCTATGATTACTACTGATGCTGCTCATCAGGGATCTCATTGCCTTTTGCAGAATGATTGGATCTCTCTGGCTGGGTGTTCCATGCATGTGGCTCCTGCCTCCTGTTGTGTGTGTGTGTGTGTGTGTGTGTGTGTGTGTGTGTAGGGGGAGTGGGAGGGTCGTCTTGTGATTAATACCCCTATTTGCTACTGACTATTCCTCCTCAGCCCCTTCTCTGTGTCCAAGGTTAGTTAAAAATGACTGGGTGTCCATAAGAATATTAGAAAGATAATACACCATTGCACCATACCAAAAAAACAAAAACAAAAAAACATTAGCTTAAGATTTTACTTTTAGGTATGCACGCACTAGATTTAAAGTGCCTTGTAAAATATATGATGGCAGTCAATTTGAAGAAAAACTGACAAAAAATATCTTGATACAAGATTTCTAATACCGAAGCAGGCAGTATTGCATTTTTGTAATACCTCGTTGACAATGTACCTCATGATTTTTATATAGCTGCAACTATGACTGAAATGGATGTAATCCACAACTGTTTCCCCCCATTTTGTGCAGAAATGCTTCAAAATAATTGCTATAAAAGGTAACAGTTACAACTCCTTAGGTCATGGCTAATAAACAATTAAGAAATATTATCTACAAAATGATAATGTGCCAGGTGTATCATGAAAGAATTCAGGATTCAGCATTCTGACAGATTAACTGTTTGTTCATAATAACTATGTTGTATAATTAATGACAACAAGCTAAAGTTCAACATTTAAGGGCATCAATGTAAAGTTCCTGTACTGTGGAAGAGGTCGTGCCTGTGCCTGTGCCAAAGCCATCACGTCCCAGTGACCCTAAGGATTATAGATCCATGGCACTAACCTCACACATCATGAAAACGATGGAGAGGCTCATCCTTGGCCAGTTCTGACCAATGGTCAGTTCGACCATTGGTCAGAATTGGTCAATGAGCTCGAGTTCACCTACCAGACACAAATTGGAGTTGATGACGCCATCATCTACCTACTCAACCATGCCTACACCCACCTAGAATAGCCACTGAGCATTGTGAGGGTCATGTTCTTCCACTTCTCCAGTGCATTCAACACCATCAGGCCAGCCCTACTTGATGAGAAACTGACAATGATGCAGGTGGATGCCTCCCTTGTGGCTTGGACCACTGTCTGTCTGCAGAACTGTGTGTCGGACAGTGTGGTCTGTAACACTGGAGCTCCACAGGGTACTGTTCTCTCTCCCTTTCTCTTCACTCTCTACACCACAGGCTTTAACTACTGCACGGAGACTTGCCACCTCCAGAAGTTTTCTGATGACCTTGCAGTAGTGAGGTGTATTAATGAGTGAGATGAGGAAGAGTACAGGACCATAGTGAGCAACTTTGTCACAAGGTGCGAAAGGAACCGTCTGCAGCTTGATATGACAAAGACCAAGGAACTGATCGTGGACATGAGAAGGACCAAAACACCAGTAACCCCTGATTCCATTCATGGGGTCTGTGTGGAAGTGGTAGAGGACTACAAATACCTCAGCGTCCACAGTGACAATAAACTGAACTTCATTAAACACACAGAAGCCATCTACAAAAATGGTCAGAGGAGTTTCTATTTTCTGAGACGACTCAGGTCCTTCAATATCTGTTGGACGATGGTCAGGATGTTTTATGTGTCTGTGGTAGCCAGTGCCATACTCTATGCTGTAGTGTGCTGGGGCAGCAGACTGAGAGAGGTCATGAATCAGACCATGCATAGTTATTACTGTGTAATAACTACGCATAGTCTGAGTTATGACCTTAGTCACTCCTGCCTATTATACTGTATAGCTCCTACCATGAAGAACTGGACTTACACCTTCTGCAAAGTTGAAGTTTCCACATTTTTCTCCCAATATATTCTCTAGTGATACTTATGTATACTGAACGGAGTACCTGTAACACAAGTAATTTCCCCCTTGGGGATTAATAAAGTATTCTGATTCTGATTCTGATTACCTGCCTCATCACAAAGCACATTATTACGGCCCATTCCAACTGACCACTTTGTCACTGCACTTTTTAAATGCATCACATGCTTCCTGGGGCATCTCCTATAAAACCTAGTGTCCACTAAGGTGCGGACAAGACACGGAATGCGAATTTAGTAAATCCGCAACCTCTCCACATATTCTTGAAAGCTTCTTTTCGCTGTCTTTATCATTCCTGAACACTGCCTGGCATTTCTGCACCTTCGGGAGAGGGTAAAAAAGGACGCGGAAATTAACTTCCTGACACCTTTGGCAACTTGTCTGCATTGTCGTGCAGACATCCCGCCTTTCCTTAACATTTCTGCCTCTTCTGCAAATGCTCCCGAAAGTCTCCGTGGTCCTGATGACAACCAGTAGGGCGAGCAGAACTGAGGACAGTGAACTGTGCTTTCGTTTCTGTTAAATGGTGAACATTATGCAGGGATATTTTGTGACACACAGAACTGTGGTGTACTTTCTGGGACTGATAAACATTTCACACAGTACTGTGATGTAGTGTAGATGATCACTTTGCGGTGATCTTGTAACTTGATTGCGCCCTAGTGGACACTAGGTTTAAGATGGATTAACTTGATGGACTCTCTCTGTACCATACCATCAAGATGCTCCCACAAAAGCTCAATAAGCAGTTTCCTCCAATTTTAATTTTAAGCCATTTCCCACACTGGGATTAATAAAGTATTCTGATTCTGATTTGGGTCCAGATCCGGAGACTGCTGGCCACTCCATTACAGTTAGAATTCTGGCTGACTGCTTGTTTCTTTAAATACTGCTGACACATTCTGTTTAGCTGAACTTTATTACCTAAACTTATGATAGTAACTCTGTAGTGGTTTACACAATCGCCTTACAAGTGAAAGGTCCCTGGTTTGATTCTTACCATAGAGGGTTGAGTCAGGAAGGGCATCTGGTGTAAAATCTCTGCCGAATTACCGAAGTGGATTAATCGACCTTGTGACCCCCTGGGGAAAATACAAGGGAGCAGCCGAAGGTACATTTTTTTTATTACCTTAACTTATGACATTTTGTTGGAAAGATTTAGTATAGTATTATTTTAAAAATATTTCAATAAAGCATAAATGTCACCTTTGTGTAGTTGAATGCATTAAAGTTTTTCAGTCATGAACTTACACATGCCTATGTTATAAGACTTAGATAAATATCCTAAGGGGCCTAAATAAAGCATCTGAATATGTTTTTAATAAATCTATTAAAATTGACATTTTTGAACAAGCAATCTGGGTTTCACAAACTACATTTTTCTGTACATCCATGATGTGTACCTTATTCAAAGGAAATGAGGTGTTCTAAATGTGTGTATAGTCTTTGAACATGACTTTTAAATATTCATTCCAGAAAATAAGACAAAATGTTGGCACCTCCACCTTTACATTCTTATCGTGTCAACTCGACTCAAACTTCTGGCATTGTTAATAACAATTTTCATATGTGTACATTGTACATCTTGAGCATTTAGATACTGCAAGCTCTGTGATAATTAGTAAAAAAATAAGATCACTTTGTCTTGAGCTGTACTGACGCAGATGCCACTACCATTTGCAGTAAAAACTCCAAAGAGACTGAAAAATGGTTTAAAATCATAATGACACTCAGATGACCATCAAGAAACATAATCTGGAGCCTAATCATGGAAAAAGTGATATGAATCCAACTACAGCATCACCCAAAATGTTGCTGCTTCCATTAATTACCCAGCAATTAAGTTGCCTATCATCGTTCGTCATCTGTCACACGGGGTTGTATTTTTTTCCGCCACATTATCATGTAAATTAGCAACTCTTCAATCAATTAACACACTGATCCTTCTCAGTTAGTGCTTTAGATAATCAGTGATAAGAATTATTGAAAGGCACAATATACAACTGTCCTCTCTGATAGGAGGGATATTTGAATTTTAGCTATATTTTGAGCTTTTCTCGATATTCTCAAATACACATCTCCTTAATCTATCCATATGTTCCCATTATTGTTATGTACACATACTTTTAAATTCTTTTTAATTTATGAGTGCTTCCCTCACATGCTCACACACAGCACAAATTCTTCCCAAATTCCTGATAGAATCCATACACTGTCACACTCAGTTACTTTGGAGAGCAATTTAAAGAGAAATACATTTCCCTAAGGTTTCAACTATGTTTATCTCGCTTTTCCCTTTCCCTTTATATCCTCCACCCACTTCCTCCCATCTCAATATTTCTGCCTGATGACAGCTTGATTATGCAGAAATTGTAGGAAAGACGAGAGGTTGGGAATAAATTGATATTAATAACTGATTTGGCTGGCAGCATCTTGCCCATCTATTTTCACATTTTGTTTATATTTGTGACATCATTCAGAAAAAAGAACACTTGCTGACTTGAAGTAAAAGGGGGATTCAAGGATAAAACTGCGGTTATGCATGATAATCAGGGCTAATTTTCACAGCAATTCACATCTGAACAATGATATAAATGAATATGTACCATTAGGGGATTGACCTAGAATGGAACAGATTCACATCCTTACACATTCAGGAAGAGGTACAAAGGCAGGTAGCCAAGAGAAGAAAAAACAACTCTTGAACCCCTGTAAAATGAACAGTTACATAGCAGGGCAGTGTCCCTAGACTAGGCTGTAGTTCACTGGTATTTGAACCAGAATGGTGATCTGGCTAGTGGGTCATAGCATGTGGATTAGACAGTCAGAGGCTAAAGAAATCACAACATAAATATTACATTAAGCAACCAAGAGGATAGAGATAGAGAGACCCCTCTGACCTTTTATACATTATGTCTCGTTCTTTTTGTTAGTGTCTCCCTAAAAGTTATGTCTGAAGGGATGCTCCAGTTTCAGCTGCTGCACTGGGAATATCTAGAAGTTAACATGATGCAATATTACTTGCAGCTGACCTACCATTAACCTCCCATGTCAACTGTTCTCAAGAATAAACAAAGCAGCAACTTTAAACACATACATATTAGCACACAATAGCATTTGCAAAGAAACAGATTGAACACACCACCATACATGCCAAGATGCAATAAACAGTAAGCCTAATAATACAACAAGAAATCATCTTAACAAAAGCCAAAACAAAGCCTCACCAGGCAAGGCTTTAATACTGAAGTGAACAGGAGCTTTGGGAACGGCAGGTAATTAAGAAAACAAATGAGTTAACAGCATGCTCCATCTTCAAGACATTTCACTTAATTTTAGTGAGTATATGAACTAATAGTATGAAAAGACAGTCACAACTGCACTAAAAACATGTATAAGCATATCACTGTGTTGCACCCTTGCACACATTCACAATTACTGGCAGAAAAAACATACAGTAATGCACAGCAGAATCTAAATGAGTGGATAAGATGATAAATACTAGGAGAACAGAGGCATCATTAATCTTTGAGGAGATGAGGTGTAGTAATTAAGGTTGCTGACACATGGCAGACTCCCATAGGGAGGCTGTGACAGAGTCAGACAGGGGAACAGCAAGCTTCTCTACCCATGCCCAACACCCTCTTAGTGGGGTGCTGAGGTGAACCTTAGCTGTCTGGCAGCATAGCTGACGCGTCACCTCGGCTTGGCTCCTCTCGCCCTCCCGTACTTATGATGAGTACTTGAATTGTTTTTTCACCCTTTTCCGTAACCTGACTTATCCACTCTTGTGAACTTTGCAGTTCTTGTGAAGCAACAACTGTTTAATAAGGATAAGGGAAAACTTTAAATATCTGAATATGGCCTCAAATTACATGTTTGTGCTATGGGGCCCTTATGTAGCACTCAGAACAATACACTGACCAGTGTCTTTTGAAGGATGGCATTAAAAAGACATACATTCTTCAACCAAAGAAAAGAAAAAAAACAAGCTATGTGGATATATATTACATGTTTCTTTTGTTGAGTCCACAGAAAAGCAGGAAACTATTAACAAAAGTGTTATGCAAAGTCTTTACACACACACACACACACACACACACACACACACACACACACACAAACACTGCTCAAAAAAAATTAAAGGAACATTTTTCAATCAGAGTATAGCTGAAAGTTAATAAAACTTCTAGGAAATTGATCTGGTCAGTTAAGTAGCAGAGGGGGTTGCTAATCATTTTCAAATGCTTTGGTGTTAATGAAATCAACAACAGGTGAACTAGAGGGGCAACAATTAGACCACCCACAAAACCAGAATGGTTTGCAGGTGGAGGCCACTGATATTTTTTCCCTCCTTATCTTTTCTGAATGTTTTTTCACTAGTTTTGCATTTGGTGAGGGTAAGTTCAAGATTCAAGATTCAAGAAGCTTTTATTGTTATTCAAATGAGATAACATTTCTCCAGGACCTGGTGCAACATAAACATGTAATGAAAGATCAAATACGAGAAAACAGAGCTAGGACTAAGGGTTTTTTTTTTCCCCCCTAGCCACATAAGTGTCACTACTGGCTGCATGAGACAATATATGGAACAGAGTTGGGCTGTTGCACAGGTAGTCCGACTCCTCCAGGATGGCACATCAATATGTGCCATTGCCAGAAGGTTTGCTGTATCTCCCAGCATAGTCTCAGGAGACAGGCAGTTACTCTAGGAGAGCTGGACAGGGGTGTAGAAGGTCCTTAACTTATGAGCAGTACCAGTATTTGCTCCTTTGCGCAAGGAGGAACAGGATGAGCACTAACAGAGCCCTACAAAATGTTCTCCAGTAGGCCACTGGCATTAATATCTCTGACTAAACAATCAGAAACAGACTCCTTGAGGGTGGCCTGAGGGCCCGACATCCTCTAGTGGGCCCTGTGCTCACTGCCTGGCACCATGAAGCTCGACTGGCATTTGCCATAGAATATCAGAATTGGCAGGTCTGCTACTGGCGCCCTGTGCTTTTCACAGATGAGAGCAGGTTCACCCTGAGCACACGTGACAGGCATTAAAAGGTCTGGAGAAGCCATGGAGAGCTTTATGTTGCCTGTAACATCATTCAGTATGACTGGTTTGGTGGTGGGTCAGTGATGGCCTGGGGATTCATATCCATGGAAGGACACAGACCTCTACAGGCTAGGCAACAGCACTCTGACTGCCATTAGGTATTGGAATGAAACCCTTGGACCCATTGTCAGAGCCTAAGCTTGTGCAGTAGGTACTGAGTTCTGCCTGGTGCATGACAATGCCAGGCCTATTGTGACAAGAGTATGCAGGCAGTTCCTGGAGGATGAAAAAATTGATACCAATGACTGGCCCTCATGCTTGTCTGATCTAAATCCAATAGAACACCTCTGGGACATTATGTTTCTATCTATCTGATGCCACCAGGGTGCACCTCAGGCTATTGAGGACCTCAATGATGTCCTGGTCCAGATCTGGAAGGAGATCCCCCAGGATACTATCCATCATCACATTAGAAGCATGCCCCAATATTGTCAGGCATACATACAAGCACGTGAGGGTCACACAAACCACTGAGTATCATTTTGAGGTGTTGCAGTGAAATTTTGCCAAATTGGACTAATCATTTTTTCACTCTGATTTTGCCTTTTGTGGGTTGATAATTTTAATTTCTATCAAACAATGTGGCATCCTTTTGTTTCTAACACATTACCAAGTTCATATAAGTATACATAGCCAATATTTTTTTTCTTCAATGAAATCTGACATGTTTTCAAAGTGTTCCTTTAATTTTTTTGAGCAGAATATTTTGCAATACGTTAACTCGTGAAAAAAGAGCTCTGCCATTATTTCTGAGGATATTTTTGCTTTTCATAGTGCTATACTTCTCAATAACTGGACTGTGTAAAGGGAAAAATCTTAAGAGTCTTATCTCAGCTTGAATGAGAACAAATTGGCTGAAAAAATTGACATTCTGTGGAATTATCCTCACTGTAGCTTTCTACTCTCTCCTGTCATGAATATTTGTATGATAAGAATTACCTCCCACAGCATATCAATGATAGAAATAAAATCATGTTGACAAAGCTAATATAGTCGTTATGCTTTCTCATGTTCTTTTCAAACTACAACTACACATGAATACATCTGCCAACTCAAAGATGAAGGTTATACATAGGCACTTTGCTCAAAAAAGCAAAAGAAAATGATTACAATATAATAGTGACATCCCTAAAGATTTAAAAAAAGAAAAACCCTCATGGGTACAACACAGATTATTTAAATTGTAAGTAAGTAAGTAAGTAAGTTAGTAAGTAGGTAGGTAGGTAAATAAATAAATAAATAATCTCATGGTGAACTTTCAGTGTGAAAGCTTATCCCCCAAGACACAGTCTCGAACACAGTTCAACCTGATCCATGTCAGTAGCTTAAACAATTTTTTTTTCTTTTAAAAAAACAATGAAAATGTAATCATGTAATGACAATACTGTGTCTTCAAAGACAAGGATACATTGAACAATGTGTACCTAATCATTAACTTTCAAATTGATAAGTCAATAAAAATTGATACATTAAAGCCATTTTTATACCGATGCAATGTCGAATTGGTGGTCAGATTGTGAGCCAGGCTCTCTCATCAAACATTAGTGTCCGACTTCACAAAAGCTCGTCTGGATGAAAGGGCAAACATTCCCACAGACACACTCCAAAATTTTGTAGAAGCTGTTTTGGCTGCAGAAGGGGACCAAATCCATATTAATACCTACTGATTTAGAATGGGGTGTCATTAAAGCTTCATGGTTTTTCATATGGTCAATATATGGTATCATAATGTTCCACAAAAGTACTTATCTGGCCATTTTTCAACCCCATAATTCAGGGAAAGATGGGAACATTATGACCCTCTTTCATATCAAAGTCTTGTTATATATACTTTATAAGTCTGGACAGACATGGATGTACACAGAAACATGACTGATGCTCACATACAAGGTGGTAATTTTAGTTTTTAAACACACTATATTATATTATTAAAACTATAAACTCTTTAAGATAAAAAAAATTAATCTGTATTGTAAAACACAACAGATTTTAGGTCCAGTTTGAATCATTTTGGTAAAAGCAAAACTCTAACAATATTATAATTACTATAATTACAAAAATATGTAACCTCTACAACAGTTTGGGCAAATTAATTGTCAGAATTCTCACTTGATTTGGGCCACCACTGACTAGCAGTGCAGTGCAAATTAACATAGTTTGAAAATTTATTTGTTTAAACTGGGCGCTTGTGACTGACATATGAAATTTGATTTGCACTTCTTGTAAACTAAACAAGTGTGACTTGCTTGTTATTCACTGGATAAATGCACTCAGTGCCAACCCAGCATCAAAAGTGCCTGCTGGAGTCCACTCAAACAGAGGAAATAATCTGCATGTTTTTACTGGCGCTACTGTGTGTTGATTGGCAAATGCTTTGCTTGAATTATTCAGTGATGTTTGCTTGTCAGCATAGGAAATGTTACATTTTTTGTTGTATTATCAAACTCAACACAACAAAAACAATCTGGCTTTGTGGAGGTGGACTGCTACAGAAAATGTCAAATTCCCTACAGCTACGACTGCTTTCTTGTCATATTACACTCATTTGTATAAAGCTGTATGAACTCAATGTGAGGACACATTTATGTCATCAACATGATAAAGTTTTTCTGGCTATTCCCAAGCTATGGCTTATTTTCTATGGTATTCCTTATTTGCTCAAGGTCTGGACAGAGTTATTAACTACAATATCTCCTCTCACCTGAAGAAAAAAATTATATTAGTCAGTCTTCTAATTTATGTCTCTAACTTCTTCAAATTGCTGCAGTTTGAATTTCACTATATTCTAGTTCGGAAAGTGACTGATTTTAACATTTTAATGTTTGCTTATATGGCACTTAATGATACAGCTCTGTCACATCTGGTGTTTTAACCTCTCTAGTCGCCATTGTATCGACTTGGTCATCTGAGCTAAAACTGTTGCTTCTTGGTGTTTTTGCATACACTAGGGGGCACACACATTTGCAGGAGTAGACTTTCACACAGCCTGCCTCTAAATATCAGGAGTTCTTCCTGGGGATTTTACTTTATTATTATCATTTTTTATTAAATCACAAACAGGAGTTTTGTCATTTTTTGTTGGCTATACAACAAAGGGTTTTAAGCTATCCTGTGACAAAAAAAAAAACTTGCACAGCAATTAAAGTTGAAATCAATGGAACTTTGCTACATGCTTATGAGTAATAGCCACAGAACCATACAGGCCTCTTAGATGTGTGCTTTCAATAGTCAGGTAGCTTTTTGTAGGTAGGAGATGTGTAAACATTTGTGTAAACATGGCTCTATGTTACAAGTTCCTCTAAATAGCTCTAGAGACCTATCAAAGTTTCTTTTTTACGGTAAGCAGACAAAGGAGATTTGAATGTACTACTGTCCCCTATGACTTCCTTGTTAGTGTAACACATGTTATGCCCTGTCTGAAAGCTCCTTTACTCATACACTCATCTAAGGTCTAAGACACTTGACCTCATATTTGGTGATTTTGTTGATAAACTATATGGAAAAAATGATTGGGCCAGCCACATGATACCTACAGCAGCATTTATGGCATCCCATTCTAAATCTATAGGCATTAACACACAGGTGGCCCCACTTTGCAGCTGTAACAGCTTCCACTCTTCAGGGAAGGCTTTCTACAAGATTTTGGAGCATGTCCATGGGAATTTTTGCCCGTTATCCAGAAGAGCATTTGTGAAGTCAGACACTGATGTTGGATGAGAAAGCCTGGCTTGCAATCTCTGTCCTAGTTTATCTGAAAGGTGTTTGATGGGGTTGAGGTCAGGGCTTTGTGCCTGCATGGAATGACCGCATGGAATGACCCATTCTTTCACAATTGCTTGTAAAGGTAGACTGCTTGGTTAGGCACTTGATTTTATAAACCTGTGGCAATGTGACTGAATGAAACACCTGAATTTAATCATTGCGGCCTAATGTGTTTGTTGATATAGTGTAGGTAAAGTAATATCTATTGATGTTGGTGTTATGCTGATACACTGAACATATAACTGAAACTAAAACTGAACACTGCATTGTACCTGTTTTTTAGGTTGTTATCTTTCTGCTTTGTTGTTCAACTAAAGGAAACATTGCTTTCTAGAGGATGGAATAAACTAACACATCATTTTGTCATTTACAGCACATGTAAACATGAAGAAATGAGTTGCAACTGAAAAGTAACATTTAAATCTCTCCTCAATTTAATGTTGACATGTCACTTAGTGTCCCTTTTTGTGCACTCATTTTGTAATTGGACCACAGACTATCCAGTGGGGCTAACATGAGCAATCAGAAGGAGTAGAACATGCTGAACTGCAGACACACTGGAAACAAGAATGTGCTATCTAATGAGAACAGACCTACCATTGCACTAAACATGTCACAAACCCCCTGCCCCACGTCACAAGTTTCATGCTCAGAGAAATCCAATCTATCATAATTACATGGGTGTCCGCCTATATTGATCACATGTTAGTCAGGCAAGACTGACAGTTAGCAACAAAATTAAAATAGATGTGTGAGTGCCAGGCAAGAGCTAAGGGACTTCTGCTTCACTTTGGCTGAGCAGTTCATGGATCTACAAGCTTTTAAGTGTCATTTTGATAGATCTGTTTCCCCCCCTCTATCACTCTCTCCATTGCACACACATACTGATTCACTGGTACATGTAACCTGACATACAGTACATATATAGTACATTTCACAAATGTAAGTTATTTATTTATTTATTTTGTGCTTTTAACTCAAGTGCAGTTCAACAGCATTGTTAGTGTATAAACTCAGCAGTGCCAGAAACAAATGAAACGGTTACACAGTCAAGTGTTTGAAATTCATGAATTATATGTTACAATCACTACACTGCATAATCTGTAGAGAGTGATGGCTAAGTCAAGACACCAACACTAGACTACTGTGCTTTCCCAAGTGAAAATGTGTACCTCAACCTTATGTTACCATGGTTAACATTAACAAAACATGTGCATTATTATCATAATTGCCACTGTCACATTGCTTTAATCCTTTTCTTCAGCTGTTCACACACATCTTTCAAGGTAAGTCTTCACAATGATCATAACAGAGTAGGTTTTTTCAGAATTTAATTCAATTGATCTATTCATTTTCATTTCATATTTTCTCCCTCTCCTCATAGTTCCCACATAATTTCTCCACTGAAGGTATCAGAGTGACTCCATCCTTCTCTGTGAAACAGCTGAAACCTTAATGGTCCTTAATGATAAGCTCACAAAAAGACCAAGAGGACAGTTGTACCATGGTGGATAGAGAGATGAGTGAAGAGAGAAAGAAAACTGAAAGATAGCGTTGTGAAGAATAGGTGAGAAAACACATTGGGGAGAATGAACGGCTGGAAAAAACGTGTTGATGGGACTGAAGTGAATGTGAAAGTGAGTAGACAGAGGTAAAAGAGGGAAGGCTGGCAAAAGGGAATTGAGAGGTGCAGTAATTGGTGCAGCAAAGACAAACAGAAACAGACAGAGTGATTGAGAGAAGGTGATAAAGAGATACTGTAGATACCAAGAAACAAGGCACCCACAGTCTGTGCAAATGACCCATAAAAAGATTCAAAGGCAGTAAAAATTGAGCTTTTTACAGGTTGGATAAAAATATGTTCAGCTTCACTCCTCCTTTAATAGCAGGCAGGAGCGAGGGCTCCTGGGGGCCTGTGTTGTTTCCCAAGTATTAATGTGCTACTATCCAAAAATGCAGATGAGCAACATTCAGCTGGCCAGCTATGGAAGGATCATGACATGCAGCTTTCACCCTCAGCAGCATACGGATAGCTGAGAGAGAGACAAACAACGTGTAAATACACCAGGTGTATGCGTGATCACACATTGCATCCTGGCCAAAGCATGCACATGTGAGTGCACCCTGTTCCTGTGTATGAGTGTACACAAAGATAAAAAGAAACACAGTCAAAATTAAAAATTTTGTATATTCAATATAAGTCAGATAACTGCTTATTGGGGTAGACAGCAGGAGAGAGTAAGTGGAGAAAAAGAGAAGAGAAAGAGAGAAGAGATAAGGAGGGAGGGAGGGAGGGAGGGAGCACGAAAGCAGGGTACGACTTGTCCCTGTCCATCTTTTATCTCCTAGCAATGAAGAGTAGCTCATTTGGTATTGGAGTCACACACCGACATAGTCAGGGAGTGAACAGGGACAAAGAATAAGGGCCTACTTTTTTGAAATTGCTACTTGGTAGGGGTAAGTGTTCTGAACATAAGATTCTGGAACTGGATCTCATGAAAAAAATGGAATGGGATTAAGAAATAAAAAAAAATAAATAAAAAGAACAGGAGTAGTGACTTGACAAATTTTTTTTAAAAAAGACTGAAAATAAAATGAAAAGAGCTTCACTCTAAAAGACGATCCAATCTTTATTGATAAAAGGTCATTTGAATATAGCCTGATTGGTTTAGAAGGTCTATACATAAACTCACATGTTACTGTGTGTCTGTGTGTGTGTCCGTGTGTGTGTGTGTGTGTGTGTGTGTGTGTGTATTTTATATCTTGCCAGTGTGGTCGCACACTTTTAGACACACACAGTGAAAAAGGTGAGAGAGTGAATAAAAAAGTACAGGCAGGAAAAAAGGGCCACTGACACATTCAATTTGCAAGGCTAGAACCAGTGCATACAGACAGACCCACATTAGTATTACTCATATGATAGAGAAGCCCATCCATCATACACACATACAAGAAAATTTAGAGGGTAGGACAGGAGAAGAGGGGGGGGGATGAAGACAAGAATAAAGGAGAACAATGTACCCAAACAGGATCTAGCAATGACTAAACAGTGAATTTATGTTTGCCACTTCTGCCAGTTTTATTTGATCTGTGGTCTGAGGGAAATGTCTTTGTATGTTTGCAAATACTTCACAATTGTGCACGTGACAGTGTGTTTCTTAACACTGACCTAAGCTGAAAAGCAAGACTAGAGTGATTGGTTAATGAAGGACAAAGCTGAAGGTTGCAATCCGGCGCAGCTTCTCATCATATCTAAGTAAGCCATTGATGTAAGCTGGGATAGAGGTAGTCTGAAATACCTTTTACAGCATATTTCAATGTAGGACACTATTCCCCTGACTAGCTTTCCTCTCTTCCACCCTCTCTTCTTCACATCATACTTATAACTGAGGTTAATAAAGAGGAATTGTGTGTAAAATGCATGGAAAACTTGTCTAATTTTAACACCTGAAACTGAAGCACTGCAACTTTTTTTTTGGATACATACGCTATATGGACATAAGTATTAGGCCACCGGCACATTACACTAATACATGTGGCCTAATGCTTTTGACCATATAGTTTAAGCTGAACTTGGACTGGTTGCTGCTGACTTTTTACAACACTTTCAATAATATGAATGTGTACTTTCAGAACTTCATGTGTTTGAGTTTATGTAACACAAGAATGAATTTAAACCTCTTACTAATAAAGAACATCATAACAACTATGAAACAAATGAAACAAAGCAGTCTTCACATTTTGCTTTCACTTTGTTGTCCTTTAATTTAGTGCCTTTTTTATGATACCACCTTGAGTTTTATTTATGTTTTGTTGTTTGTTTTTTCCTTCTATGATGATGTACAACATGACTACCTATAAGCTCTATCTCACAGTGAACACAGTCCATGCATTGGGGGTGTGCATCTGTATGTGTGTTGCATTCTGTATCAAAAAAAATGAGGGTTATTTCTCAAACCCTATCCTACTTCTTGATTTGCTTCTCCTCCTTGTGTGTCCTTAAACTTCCACTCTCATCTACTTCTCCTCAGTTTGCATATTTTTATCGTCTGTTTGCCAGATAATATCTTAGGCAAATGTGTCAGACTATTTGAACTTGCTTTTGCACATAATTCATGAATTAATTTTGCAATCAGAGAGACAAAGTAGTACCAAAAAAGCTTTACTCTGCCCATTGTGTGCTCTTGTGAATCTTCTGTGGACAACTCATACACACACACACAGATGCACACATCCCAATGGATAAGATTGCACGGACACCCCAATGTTAAGGTCACCCTCAAAGTTCAAAAACCATCACTTTGTTTCTAAACCAGTTTTCAAATGAATCCTGATAGAAGTCACTAATGCAATCAACCTTTTAGCCTCAATCCCAAACCTCCAGTCTCCACGCAGGGCAACGTGGGCTCTGATGGGGCAGAGGATAGTAACACCCCTCCCACACCACTACTCTGACCCCACCCCCAAATGATTCATGAGACTGTGCAAAGATAAAAATCAATAGAGAACCATGTAGGAGCCCATCCACCCCGGTTCTGTTAAGGACAATTGTTTGACTTTAGATCATTTTCCACCCTTAACACTTTCCTTAACCTCAACCATTAAATGCTTTCTCCTCAACCTATCTCTAACCCTATCAGACTGTTAGCCTTTTTCTTTTCTTTTTACATCTTGATCACAAGTGCCAATTTCTGGGTTCTTTGATCTTAAAGTGTCACATAATACTTTGGAGCCAGTGAGAAGGAGCACATGCATTGCACATGTGCACACACATGTGAGAACATACACTAATATCTGCCTGTTCAGCCTCTGTCACATGTCATATGTTTACATGTTTATATGTTGCACCAGGTCCTGGAGAAACACTATTTCATTTCACCATGTTCTGCGTGGTTGAAATGACAATAAAGCTCTTTTGTATCTTTGTATCTTCAGCATCATTGCCCTGCTTGAATAGGACGCTTATTGGCTCTGGGTTGGTCCACATTAAATCCTCCCATAAGAGTTCCTGTCCCCTTCAGGTCAAACTTCTATCAGTGCCTTTTTGATGTTAGGTCTGTACCACAGAAATTGGGAAATGAGCACAGCATGATATTGATATCAGTACGTGTCACTAGTAGAAGCTAAGCTCTATATTTGTGGCATAAGAGGTAATTAAGATGAAATTTTGGTGAGTTTTAGAAGACTTCAGAATGTCATGGGTCAGAGAATAAATGGACTAATAACATGTCACATGAAAAATATATTGTGAAATTGCCAAATAATGCATCCACTCCCACAGAACAGCTAAGCTAAGCCAACGCTCTTGTCCAGTGTGATATAAGAACTTTGAAGTGTCTGCTTAATGTAGAGCTGTTTTTGAAAGGAGGCAGAGCAAAACAAACTGCGATATTTGTGTGTGAATATAACAGTGTGGTTCTCATTACTATACTTTTGTGCCTGTGAGAACAAGAATGATCTAATATAAAGGCTGGACTCTCAATTTGTGGTATTTCTCAAACCCATATTTAACAGCAACAAAGCCAAGACTCCAGACCACAGTTTCCACCCACTCAATCTAAGTTCTTTTTACATCCACCAAAAGGCTCTACTTTTATCTCCAGAAATTCATCTGGGACACATATGGGGACCATTCTGGAAAATAAACAAGTAGAAAAATAGACTGTGTACCCCACCCACACCCCCTCCTCAATCTTGCTCTACTCTCGTACACAGTAATTTTATGTCTGAAAATATAAAATAAGAACAAATTGTATGAAGGCGCAGCAATGTTTTTCCTATGACAACCAACAGACTATAAATAGAAACTAAACCACATTAAAGCACCCTGGCTTGTGCTTTAATATAAGACATTACCAAAGTCTATCGTAGTAAAACTAAATCAATCAGAAAATTTGACCTATTTTATTTTGATGGCTTCTGTATGCTACAGAGCTTGTGTTTGAATCAGCACTTACTGGAAAAAAATTCCCTTAAATTCATAACATCAGTGTGACTTTTTTCCATGCCTTAAACATTACTTGAGGTAAATAGAGTTTGTGGAACATTTAATATATTCTACAAAAATTGGTTTCTTCAAGATGAAAAGTCTTGAAATGTTTGCATTTCAAGTTTTCATATTTTGTCAGCATTTACAGTAATCCTCATGTAAAGTAAATAAAACTGAAATAACAGGAAGTTGTGGAATTTGGTGAGAAGGCAGGGGAATGGCAGTGTGTGTAGACGACTGCTGTGGGGTTCAAATCTGTGACCTTTCATAAACAGGACAGTCTCTCTGACTGCTTCACCACCTCACTACGTGTCATGACTCAAACGTGTGCCCTATAGTGCAACCACAAAACAATATTCCCCAGTTATTTGTTGGCTGGAGCAGCATACTCTGTACTGTGGGTTTCTGAGCTCTGTTATTGCTGGCTCCTGCTCACAGCTTGAGGTAAACCTCTGAAACACAAAAACAGAAATGTGGCTGTGTTCATACACACTGCAAACATTTCTTTTCTCCTTCTGTGTGCTTTTCAGTCTCACTTCTTTTTAGCTGTATCTCAGGTTAACTTTGAAGTTAGACATATGTTAATTGAACTGTTCAGATACACTTTGCACTGTGCACCTAATCCTGTATAATTTTAGCCACATACATGATATGGACAAAAGTATTGAGTCATCTATACAGACACTTATGTTAGACAAGAGGGAATGGCTCACAATCTATTTTAGTTGATCCCAAAGGTGTTTGATGGGGTTGAGGTCAGGGCTCTGTGTAAGCCACATCAAACTCAGAGAGTCAGAGGATGGATTTAGTAGCTGGAGAGTTGCTGAGGGAGCCAGCTCGAGACCCGCCTGCGGCAACCCAAGACCCGCTGGCCCAAGACCCAGCCCTGGACCCACGTGTGTGGAAGTGGACCATTGGTGGAACATTGCCAAGGTGCCTTTGAGCAAGGCACCAAACCCCCACATTGCTCAAGGGCACATGAAATGGCAGTCTTGTATGCCGACCTCCCTCACTGCATATGTAGAAGTGTCAGCAATTGTAATTTCCCCCTTGGGGATAAATAAAGTATATTAAAAAAAAATAAGGAGCCAAAAATACAGTAGAATCAATATATATCTGTAACTTTATTTGGTGTGCCACTTTGTGCCTGAGTTACTGTGGTTCCTAAACACTTCCACTTTGCAATAATACCACTTACACCACTTACTGTGGAATATCTGGAAGGAATAAAATTTCATGAACTGGCTTGCTGCAATGGTGGCATCCCATAGAACCATACTTAAATTCAGTGAGCTCTTTAAAACGACACATTCATTCACAAATGTTTGTAAAGACGACATTGCTAATTGCTTGATTTTATAAACCTGTGGCAATGAGGCTGAAAGAAATACTTGAATTCAATTAAACTAGAAAAAGAGATCATATTTCCCCTATATTGGCTTCTCTTTATTGGCTCCCTGTTAAATTCAGAATTGAATTTAAAATCCTTCTACTCACTTACAAAGTCTTGAACAATCAGCCCCCATCCTATCTTAAAGATCTCATTATACCATATTTTCCCAATAGAGCATTTCGCCCTCAGAGTGCAGACCTACTTGTGGTTCCTAAAGTTTTTAAAAGTAGAATGGGAGGCTGAGCCTTCAGCTATCAGGTCCCTCTACTGTGGAACCAGCTCCCAGTTTGTATTCGGAAAGCAGACACCCTCGCTACATTTAAGATTAGGCTTAAAACTTTCCTTTTTGATAAAGCTTATAGTTAGGGCTTAGTTATGCTGCAATAGGTTTAGGCTGCTGGGGGATTTCTTATGAGTGCTGGGCCTTTCTTCTCTCCCCACCTCTTTTCACTCCCCATGTATTTATTTGTTACTGCTGCATATAATAAAATGTTGTCTATTCTCTCTCCCGTAGTCTTTGTGTCTGCTCTCCTTTCTCTCTTCTCTCAACCCTCACCCCCAACCGGTTAAGGCAGATGGCTGCCCCTCCCTGAGCCTGGTCCTGCTGGAAGTCTCTTCCTGTTAAAAGGGAGTTTTTCCTTCCCACAGTCGGCGAGTGCTTGCTCATAGGGGACCACTGGATTGTTGGGGGTTTAGTCTCTAATACTGTAGGGTCTTTACTTTACAGTGTAAAGCACGTTGAGGTGAATTGGCGCTATATAAATAAAACTGCATTGAACTGAACCAATAAACGGTCTGGCCTAATAGTTTTGTCCAAATTATGTATCTCTAGGCCCAATCAAAGAGTGCACATGGTCAGAGGCGTGTGAAATGAAGAATTGGAGTGTGTGTTCATAAATTACGAGGAACCATCAGAAAGCTTCTTGATTTACATACTGATTTAAGAGTGGCCCACTACCCTTAATAAGCTGATTTCAATTTGCACACCAGCATGAGTTTACTCAAGAAAAATTTCAGTTTCACTAAAACTGAGTCAATTTCAGCATATTTGTTACTTTTGATATGGACTAAATACAGGCTGACTTTATACTTGTTTGTTTGCTTTTACAGTTCTGAAACAATAAAGGACAATTATGAAGGTCATTTAAAACTATTTTTGTGTAACTTGCAGTGTCACGTTTCCTTGGATTTGAGTCTATTTGATGTGGTTCTCGGTGCTTTGATAGAGCCTAAATGAGCCAACAGCTCTATAGGGTTAGGTCTTTCCAATAAACTGAGGGTTGTGTGGGTTTCCCTGTGTGTGTGTGTGTGTGTGTGTGTGCACTTGTGTTCACAATCTAATGTGCCATCTAAAATGATGTGACAGCTCTTGCAAAAGGAGGCTATGTTAGGCCTGAGCCAGTGTAGAGGTTGTTTACACCCCAGCATGTGACACATCACACAAGAAAGGAAAGGAGGAAGTGGAACTGGCAGAGAGGGCGATGAGATCTGACAGCTTTCAAAGTCTGTTCTTTGTTTCTGTGATTATATCTTCTGTTCATAAAAAAACAAAGAAATGCACAACTCACTTCTAAAGTCTTTCACTGACTTTTGAGCACAGTATTTGCTCACTGGCCTGTGTAAATCAGGGTAGTCTAGAGCATCTATCGATGCAAAGGACAAAGCCAAAATACGATAGAAGTTTTGCCGTTATTGGTCAGAAACTAGCTTAGAAAAGGGAAGCTCTAAGGGAAGGCACATGCACACAGTAATCTTATATGTGACTATTTAAACATGAGTAAAACAAAAATGTAAAAAAATCACAAGACAATTGAGCAAGAACACTAAGATATAAGTAACACATCATAAATAGTCTATGAGCCAGTTTCTTGATCTCACAACCCCTTCCCTCTAGCTCTTTCCAACAAGTTTAATTTAAAATGACTTTTGCTGGTCTTTTTCAGCCAGTCATTCTTTTTTCTTTTCTATTTTATGATGAGCCAAACCAGTAGTTAATGACTCCAATAACCACTAAAAGAAAGAGAAAACAGAATGATGGTCTCCATTGCAAGGGCAGACTTGTATCCCAGATGAGTAATGTTGGGCTAATTCAAACCAGATGCATGTGTTTTGCTACAGCTGGGGTTCACTGCACGGCAGCCTATATATGGATGGTGGATTTTCCTGCTATGTGATCCAATCAAAGCACACTGAGATGGGACAACAGTTTCATTTTTGAGGAGGGTTCATTCGTTACTATTTCAGTAGTCAGGCATACTCTGCATGATCAAACGTCTGGGTGCTTAATGTTTTACCAGAGACAGCTGGGAAGGTGTCTGTGTGCGTGTCTGTCCAACCGCATGTGTGCATGTGGAAGGGAAATGTGCCCTGTTTATCAAAGTGCTTGTGTGCCTTGGTGTCTGAGGAAGAGAAGAGCATAAAGAAAAGACAGAGGACACTGGGAGGGGCTGCTAATGTCCTGGTGGAGGACTGAAGGGTAGAATGAGGTTATAGAGGGTTGAGTTGAGTTCTGCAGCATCATTAAAGTGGGTTTAGGGGAAAATAGGGAGGTTGATGAAAAGAAAAGCAGACACAAATTAAAGTGCAAAATAGAAAAACACAAGGCCTAACTACACTTCACATGTGTTTGTGTTTTGTACGTCCGTCATTTAATTATACATGTCGTGGGGGCATTAAACCTGTACACATCACAGCAGAGACTGTTTGCTTTTGGGGAGAAAAAGTAAGTCTTTTTCTGTTATTTTTTCTCTGCTCTCTGTCATTCCTTTGAAAGAGTTTGATGAGGTGAATGATGTTAATAGCCTATTGGACTGTTAACCTCTGAGGAGCACTTTCCATTTTAAAAATGTTTACACAAGTTTTATTTGTTGAAATATAATTTAATATTTATCACTTTCACATTTTTCCTACAAAGATAAATATTGACCACATTTTACCAACAACATAATTCCAAATTCTAATCTAGCAGTGTGAAGAGGTGAATGGTGACTTTGGGAATACAAACTATTTTGATACTATTATAACCAGAGAATAATGAAGATGGCTTTTGCCCTAAATTTTAGAAGGAGACTGGAGGTGAGGTTGGAGGAATACACTCAATGCTTTTCCTGCAAGTATAGTATCATTTTAATGTAAGAAAGAAAAACCATAAAGAAAACAAAATATATAGCCTAGTTGAGAGAGGGCGAATGGAATTGTTTTAAATATTGATGCATAAGCTCTTAGTGGTAAAGACATATGATACCAGGGACAGCAGAGTTAACAAATTTCTGGAAAGAGGGAGATTCACATAGCTCCATGTGGAGTTTTTATTGATGTGGGGCTTTATTTACAAAGGTATGCCTTAATTATAAAATAAGCAATAATAACTATAATTACGGATATCAAGAAAATGAAATGCCTGTGGCACAGCTGTCAACAGTCTCAAATGCCCAATAGAAAAAGTTTGTGTTTTTACTAGTCACTACTCTAAAAGCCACCAAGGACCACAAGAGACCAACTGAATAATGAATACTCTTTATTAAAATAAATATGAAATATGGGCTAAAAATTAACCAATAACAAATAGTGTGGTCTTTTTTGTGATGGCTTACTATTAGCAAATGCCATTGTTAGGAGAGTAGCCTCAGTATGTGGCACTGAGGTCAACAGTGAGCTGGTTGCAGAGAGGACCTCTTACAAACTGCTGTCTATCATGGACACTACCAGCTGCCCCTACACACCATACGTAGAAGGGTATATTTAATAGCAGGCTGCTTTCACATAGCTATGCGATGGCTGGCTAAGCAAACCCTTTGTCTCTCATCTGGTTCTTAAAAAACTCCCAAAGCAGGTAGAGAAGATTGAGTCTCGATAACATGGCCACAGTGTCGAATACTTTTGCTCATTCTTCTTTTCTCTCTAAATTGATACCACTACTTATATTAGCCTTTTTTTGTCTGACTTCTATTGGTTATTAATGCATTCTAAGCTAATGAATACATTAAGAATACCTAAGTGAAGTATCAATCAATTGATCAGTAATTATTGCAGTAGAACATACTAAAAAGCATGCCTTTGAGCTCAGGTTGACAGAAGGAAGTATTTATAAAAGTAACTGTGTTAGTGCTTCCATGGGCTTGTATCTCTGATTATATTATTACCCTGAAAGTTTAATGAGTTACTACATGATGATTCAGCTAAAAGGAAAATGAATAGGACTGACACAGGGGACAAACTGGGTCACCAGATAGTTATGGTGTTAGGCCATATACCACATGGGAGCAAATGCATTCAGCAGAGTCCCTGCTTCAATTCCTCGTAAGCTTAAACTTTAGTGCATGACCCTCCCTTGCTCTTTCTTCCACATTTCCGGTCAGATACCTAAAAAAGGCAATGAAACTCTCTGCAGAAATAAATTTTAAGCTTTTAACTGAAATAACACTGAAAAGAAGAGTTCACATCAGAAAATAGATAAGAGAGTTTTAATGGGGTATAGCATGTAGTGAAGATATAAATAGACTGAAAGAAACCTTGGGACATGTGCAGTTCCTCTGTACAAACAACAGTCAGTGATCACGTGAGGCTTTTAAGTTGATATCAGTCCACTTCATGTTGATACCCAACAAACCCCATGAGAACAGGAAAGTAAATGTCACAGCCTGTATGCAACATTCTTTGGTGATAAAACTCACAATGTGAAATCTTTTGAAGCAAAGTGTTAACAAATGTATTTTGGCAGAAATTGCCACTGTATTTTTGTTTGTTCCAAGAGCTGATTAGGGTGGCATGTCTGAACTGGAAAAACTAGCACTAGGTGCTAAAACAATAGCTACCACCTGGTGTGTAGCATTGTTTCAAATAACTGTTCATATCAAAATAAAAACAAAGCTTCCAGTTGGAATAACTATAATCTCTGGATATCTCCTGCATTTTCATTTTAAACTATATGGTTTTTATTTACACAACAGCATCCCTAACAAGAGCCCATACAATAGTTTAGCTCCAGGGGCAGCTGAATGAATTCTTGGAAATGGAGAAAAGCAAAGGAAATGTGAACTACTTATTTCTTGCTTTTGGGCATATAACATTGGCACTAAGAAAAAAGCAGGGTCTCTTCAGGTTGACAAGGGTTTACTTGCTGCTGGGGTGTCAAACTGTGCGCTAGATAATATTCCTTGGTTATCTTCCCTGGTTAACTCTTGTTGAAAGAAACAAACTGAACTCTCTCGGTTCTACTAAAAATGTAATATAGTGAAGGCTCCTCACTACAACGCCTGCCAAAACTACCAGACCTCATAAAATTTTCCTGCCAATGACTGGGCAGACCAGGTGTGTAGTTTTTCATGGAATTTGAAAGAGATAAAATACTGCTGCTTTACAAGTTGCCCTTGTGAATTAATTTGATGCTCTCAAAAAGCTGATATTTGCATGCTGAAAAAGTTTTACAATAAGTTCAGTGTGAACCTTACTAAAAATAAACATTGTAAATGTGTTCCCATCACTTACGAATCCATAGTGCTTCAGAGTAGAAGATTTTACCATACATTATTGACTCACCTAAAGAGACACAAAAAGAGAAAATGTAAATGTTGAGAAAGAGGCAACTTCTTAACATCTTAATAAAGCTGGAGCTACTTTTGTACAAAGAGCTTACCTTTTGGAGTTACCATATGTTTTATAAATAATTTACATTCATACAAAGCACAGTTTGATATTGAATTTGTGAATAATTTGCACAGTAATATTTAATGTGCATTTATTAAGGCATTCTTGAAGAGAGCTATCGATAAATGCTCGCACTTTCACACACTACGTCCTTTCATAGTGGAGAGCAAGCAAGCACTGAAAGAGGATCAGACTGTCGTTTCCAGCTGAGTGACTGATGGAGATTATAGAGGGGGTGGAGAGTGTGTTTATTTGAAGAGAGAAGATGCATGTCTGTATAATTGTGTATATGTGTTTCTAAGGATTTGTGCAAGTGGGTGGATGAGATCCTGGCATCTTGTGAAATGATGAGCGATGTGGTTCAGTGTCAGCCATCACTGCCAGTTCCAAATTATCAAAGACGCTTTGTTTCCTGTGTTTTTAACAATTCTATTGTGTTTGACTGTGTTTGCATCTATTGATGATGGACTGTGTGATGTGAAAATGACAAGTCCAATAAATCTATTAATGACATCTTAAATGGTTGATTCCATTCGCAATCACCACCACTACATGTCTGTAGTGGTGATGAGTACACAGATGCATATTATCAAGTTACATAAATAAATGACAAAATATATGTCACTGTAATTAAAATTACTTTATTAGTTAGTAAATATATCTTAACATTTTTAACGGGATAACTACTTGTTTCCAACTTATTGCGTGTGTTGAGCAATCCACCCAACACTGCACGTCTGCAAGAAAATAAAGTCACAATGGACAGAGAGTCAGAATGTGGGAGTAATGAGCCCTGGACTGAAGTCAAAAGTAGAGCAAAAATCTCATCTCCTCCAATCAGACAATAGCAATGCTAATGAGGCATGAAGAAGGAACCTTAAGAAACCTCACTATAGCGTTTGTTCCAACCAGGAGCTTTCACATTAGCATGGGTCATTGACATAAAATCTAACATTAGACAGCTGAACTCACCTCAGTGAACAAAGTGATCTTTTGGATGGGGAAAATAGTTACTTTTCTTCAGTAAACACGTTAATGCCTCTGTGAATTGACTTTACATCATCACGAGCAAACACCTAATCACAGCTCACCCTGCTGGTGTTGCCGCTGTGCAACAAGCTCAGCTCCACCTGCAGGGGAAAGCTGAGCACTGTGTATCGAGGAGCACATGCGATAGGTGTGCAGCTGCACTGACATGGATATAGACACTCTAATGTGTTAATGGAAGCTGTATCCATCAAGATGCATCTGGAGCAAGTGCTGACAAGGTGATAGCGAGTGTGTGTCTGTGCATGTGGGAGTGGATGTGTGGGTTCAAGTGTGCCAGTGCTCTATGTGACGCTGTACTGAAAGCTGAGCAGCCAGAGATGGAGAATCTCCGCTTGTGGAGTAGCATGAAATGGGAAATGATGCTCTCCTTTCTAGAGGCAGATAAGCTAAAGAATCCATAATTAAATATTGAAAGTGGGATTGCTGCCCTGTAGAATTTACATTTCTCATTTTTTTCCAGGCAAAATTTAAAAATGTCATGTATGTGCACACAAAAAAACTCAAATCTTTTCTATATTAGTGCTACTATATCAGTAATTGTGTATACTAATCCACAGTAAACGCTAATATTGTCACTTATTACAAAACCTCAGAGGATGACTTTTATCTTCTACTAATACTCCATCTATAGTACTGCATCTAAATAAATAAAATATAATGGAAAAAATATTTTTTCATAATTTAATTAAAAAAGTTACATTTTCATATATTCTATAATCGTTACATGTAAATTGAAATATTTCAAGGTTTATTCTTTTAATTCTGATGATTATGGCTTATTGTTCGTGAAAGTCAGAAATCCAGTTTTCCAAATTATGAGAATATTTCCTGAGATCAATCAATACAGAAATGTCCAACTTCCAAAAAGTATTTTCATTTTTATGTTCAATAATTGGTTGGGGATGCTTTAGTACACTTCACTGCAATGCAGTATGGCATAGAGGCGTTCAGCTTGTGGCACTGCTGAGGTGTTACTGAAGCCCAGGTCCTTTTGATAACAGCTTTCATCTCATCTGCAACAATATTCTATGGGCTTCAGGTCCAGCAAGTTGGCTGGCCAATCTAATACAGTGATAAAATGGTCAAAAAACCATTTTGTAGTAGTTTTGGTAGTGTGGACAGATGCTAAGTTCTACTGGAAATTGAATTTGGCATCTCCATAAAACTTGCAAGCAGACAAAAGCATAAAATGTTTTAAAATATCCTGGTAGTTGGCTGTGTTGACTTCAAACTAGATAAAAAAACAACTGAAAAACCACTACCAATACCAGCAGATGACACAGGACCCCAAATAATCAGACTGTTTAAACTTCGCACTGAACTTTAAACACCTTGGATTCTGTGCCTCAACACTCTTCGTCCAGACTCTAGGGACCTGATTTTAAACTCCAAGGCCTTGATACAGTCATAGCTCCTTATCTGAAGACATACATGTGTGGTGGCTCTAGATGCACTGACATCAGCCTCAGTACACCCCTTATAAAGTATTGTCAAGTTCTTAAATCAACAATTCTTGACAATCCACTCAAGGTTGTGGTCATCGCTGTGGGTTGCTCACCTTTACCTACAACACATTTTGTTCCCAGGCAACTTTAAATATCCTTCAATACAGTGCTCTGTGAATCACCAGCCTTCCCAGCAATGACCATCTGTGACTTACTTCCCTTGTGCAGGATATTGATGATTATCATCTAGACAAATGTCAAATCTGCAATCTTCCCTGTGATTTTGGTTTGTGTACTAAACTAGACCAAGAGACACAGGTTGGAGCCAGTTCCAGTTGACACTGGGAAAGAGGCAACTCATACTCACATTCACACTTATAGACAAGTTGGACTCACCAGTTAACCTCAAATCCATAACCTTAGAACTTTGAAAGGTAGCTGGATCACCTGGAGAATACACATGCACAGGATCTAAGCAATCAGCGGATTCAAACTCAGAACCTTCTGACTAAGAAGCACCACTGCTAACCACTGTATTACCATGCTGCTCTTCTATTAGTCATGTTTTTCTCATGTAAACTTGATGATGCATTTCTAGGCAAGATAAAGAACTAAGACAAATACAACGTTGTTGTCAAGAAATGCCTCATTCAATCAATCTTCTTCTTTCGGCTGCTCCCATTAGGGGTCGCCACAGCGGATCACCTGCCTCCATCTCACTCTATCCCTTGCATCCTCTTCCCTCACACCAACCCTCTGCATGTCCTCCTTCACTACATCCATGAATCTTCTCTGTGGTCTTCCTCTTCTCCTCCTGCCTGGCAGCTCCATCTTCAACATCCTTTGTCCAATATATCCACTATCCCTCCTCTGAACATGTCCAAACCATCTCAGCCTTGCCTCTCTGACTTTGTCTCCAAGCTTCTCAACATGAGCTGTCCCTCTGATGTACTCATTTCTAATCCTGTCCATCCTGGTCACTCCCAGGGAAAATCTCAACATCTTCAGTGCTGCCACCTCCAGCTCTGCCTCCTGTCTTTTTGTCAGTGCCACCATCTCCAAACCATACATCATAGCAGGTCTCACTACCGTCTTGTA